>JAVLVB010000078.1:3000837-3012002 GCA_032876305.1 Orestias chungarensis | reverse complement strand
AAGATAATAAAGACATAATCATTAGCAAAAGTACTTAAAAAGATAGCTCCATGTCTGTTTTGAATATGAACTATGGTCAGTTAGAAATAAGAGAGTTTAAGTATTTTGTTTAGATTAAACAGTTATATTATTGTTTTACTTTAGTTCAAAATCCATAAACATCAAATGAATGAAAACATTTGAACAAAAACAAACATTGCAAAACTTTAAAATTGCATTTTAAAATGTATGGTAATAGAATAATGTCTAAAATGTAATGGAACTTTTTATTATTATTATTATTATTATTTTGCTTAGTGTCTTGTAAATGCTATGAATAGTTACTTGGTATGCAGAATTAATGTGTTTTTTTTCCCCCTTAATTCTTGAGTCCAACAAAAATAAAACTAGACAAACACACTTTCTATTCTCACTGCTACACACTCTGCTTAGACTTAGTCACACTGAATTCGATAAAAATGTGACAGCTGTAACCCTAACGTGATATTTTCTTCAATATATATTGATTATTATTTTGTGACATGACAGTGATCATATAAGCCCTTGATAAATCTATATTGTTTAATCTGCTGATAAAACATGACGTATTTAATCTGTCAAACTATTAGAATATAAACCGATTGTGATTTGTCTATTCCAACGATCTTGGGGTTTTAATATTTTAAAAATACAATGAAACTCAAATGAAAGGAAATTGATAATTATCCAAAAAAATCAAAGTTGACTTGAAGTACAATTTTAGTTTTTCGTACTCGTGAATAGCAATCTAATAAACTCTTGTTTATTTAAAGTGGGTTCTACTGGAAAAGCCACTGATACACTAGAAATCTGTGAACTCAGGGGTGCACAATTTTTTTTAACATATAACATATTTATTCTTTTTGCTTGATCACATATTTACCTAGTCGAAAATCTTCTGTTTGCTCCCAAAAAAAAAATCCCAAAATGCAATGGGTCTTAGGGCACGGATGGATGCATTGCTTCAGCCGTTTCTCGAAGTTGTGACACCCTAATCCGCTTGATGTACGTGCAGAACATATGACTCGTGAGAGGCGGATACAGAACGCAGCTAAAAGGATTGTGTAACCTCAAGTTCAATCCCCCCTATAGTCTGGGTTCATAACATCCCTCTATCAGAAGTAAGGCACTTCTGGGAAAAAAGGCGAGTAAGAGCATAGATATGAAAAGACAGACAGGCATGAAGTAGATTAGGAGAATTAGTGAGGTGGCCGATGAGTTGGGTTAAAAAAAGGCTAAACAGCTCTTGTGTCATGAGGGAAATTGTCATTAACCAAAAAAGGATGGGTTTTATTTCTTCAATTACAAGATATTCTAGGCCAATAGTGTTGCAGCATATCATGGGGGGGATTCAATACTGTACTATGATATTTTATTTATATTGAAATCATTTCTGGACACAAGTTATAATGCTGTACTTTGAAACAAGAAGCAATAACAAAGATTATTCCGTACTTGGAGCTGCCACTTTGACCAAATGATGCAATTAACCTAAACATCCCCACCTCATATATTGAATTGTTATTAGTCAAATACCAAAGATCATTGTAGTAGCCTGGTAACCAAGGCGACTCGGGGGTCAATACACGTGGATAATGAGGCGAGTCTAAGGTAAATATTGAACAGACGAGATCTTATTGTGCTTGGATTAAAAAGACATACAGCTAATAAAAATACCCTAATTAACTCTACATCATGCACTCAAAATATTGCTTTTAGGGAAGACTGAAGTAAGGAAAGACATTGGAATAAGAAAGCCTTGAGAACGCTTATTAGCAGTTTGCAACAAGCCAAGTAAGGGGAAAATAGCAAACATTTGAAAACCGTTATCTGTGACCAAAGATCACATTTAAACATCTTAATAAAGCATTAGCATACAACTGAGGAGCAATAAATTAGTTTGTATCAGGAATCAGCAACGTTTGGATGCATCCATGTTCCAATACTCCCAAACCAAAATGCTGAATTAGGTACTTGGCATGGCAAAAAGTTTTGAAAAAGCGTGGTTATGCTTTCCTTTAATTCAGTTGTTCTGCAGAAGGGATGCATCTGACTGTTGAGGAACCGAAGTGCCTGATTAATGCCAATTTGTATGTTAAAACTTCCTAGTCAAAATCCAGACGTAAGTTTAATGTATAATCTTTGGCCATACTTTAAAATATTTGTACAGACCCTTCCCATTCAGTTGAATGGACGGGAATAAGGAAAGGGCAAAAAAGTCACTTGTTTGAACCTACATACCCTAAAACAATACTCAACACAAGTGAAAAATGCATGCCACAATTAGAGAATTTTGTTTTTATTAAAACATGTAAACCACGTTGGCTAATTCCTATTCACTGTATGTACTGCTTCTGTTGTTTTATCCACATAAAAACCTAATGAAATTGATTGAAATTTGTGATATTAACATGACAACATTTTTAAGGGGTATGAATACGTCTGCAAAGCAGTAAACTATCATAACACGTGTTCAAGCTTAATCTTGTGTGTAAGTTATTGTGTTATTGTAAGCTGCCACATAATTAGTTATTGTTTTGGGCTCCTAGGCTGCAGCTGCAACCTCTGTGTGTCAGATTGCCCTTCATCATATCTGTGGCTTTCCTAAACAAGTGCATGCATGTTCCCTCGTTGTGTTTGTTTATGGAATCAAGATGTGCATTCCGCAATAATGAATGATCAAGTTCAATATTGACTTCCCAGATGTTTGAAAGAAAACAATATAGCTTTGTTTCATTAAATTAATTGAAAAAGAAGTTGCACCACATGTGAGGTCATGACAATAATTTATTGGCCTTTTGTAATAACAGTAAAATAAAAAAGCTACAAAATAAGAGTAATTAAAGTATTTTTTATTATTATTTATATATTTTTTTATATAAACAGAGTGGTAACAAACCAGAACTAAATGTTATTTGTTTAGAGTAAAACAAAGCTTTTTATGCTAACAGTTACCTATGGTGGTGCACCAGTAAGTCAGTTTATTCAAAGGCCAGTGTCTTTGAATAATGAAGAGAATGAAGTCTAGGAAAGAACCGAGAAAAAAAAGTCTTGTGTAGTCTTGTAAACTACAAATTTATGCTTGACCTAGAGAGAATCTGCAAGGGGTATCATAAATAGGCTGTACCAGCAATTTTGACTTGGTTACTGCAATAGAAAATGTTATTTTGTCTAGTTTTCCTACGCAAGGTTATGATGTGCGATAAGACCAAACAAACAAAAAAAACTGGAGGCTTTATAGACAGCTCTTCTAGAGGTGCGTACAAGTTTTTCTGAATCTGCACACTGTTTCATACTTCAGGTGATTACTGAAAATAAAAATTTAACAGATAAATCATGTTTAAATATATTAGAGAAATAGGACCAGCTAATGTTTAATTTTTTTAATTCAACTAAGATTTTATTAGGCATTGTAAATAAACAGAGAGCAAATCGGTAAAAAAACTGGCAGCCGGGTCTCTAATAATTGCAAATGCATTCATGGAAGTCTCTCCTTCCTGGGGGCATGAAATGATTGTGAAAGGAGAGCTCTGTTTAACGAGTTCTAGAAATAAGAGGATCCAAAGCAATCAAGTTTGGTTCTTTTTAATTTTCCACACAGTGTTTTATTAAGAAAGACAGAGTGCTTCCCAAAGGTCCCTATAAATCACATGAATCCACATACACGTGGTATGTAAGTGGTATCTACTGACTCAATATATATATATATATATATATATATATATATATATATATATATATATATATATATATATATATATATATATATAGTTGTGTGTATCAACAAAGAAATAGAAAGGAAGAACATGCAGGCTCCATGATAAAAAAAATTAAAACTTTCGCTGGGGATTTAAACCAGGAACTTATAGTTCAAGGGACCAGTGCTGCCAAATATGCAACTATGCAGCCCTGAGTCAAGGTTCTAAAACATTTTCCTAACTTTTTACCAAATTACTGAGCTCTATTTCAATTATTGTGTTGACAGGAATACTCAAATTTTTAGTCATCATTAATCTGGCCTTAGGTGTATTGTGATCAAAAGAAAGCCTCTTCTTAAAGCCTCTTTTTGAAAGAGCTTTGAGAACATGGAACAAAATGTGTTCCACTAAGACGACATCTGAAATGTGAAAAATGGCCAGGGTCAGAATAAAATATAAAATGACACTGAATTGTCATATAGATCTATGTTGTTTACAATTGGGATTGCCTGATTAACTTAATAACAATAATGAGCTATGGACACAGGAAAAAGAGCAGAGGGGTGTTTCTGGAAGCGAGCTGAAATGGCAGGAGAACACAGGCAAAACCACTGCAGTGTTGAACTTAAAGCACTATGACCTATATAGTGAGATCTATACTAACAACACCTCCCCTTTGGGACCTGACCTTCTGCCAGAGGATTGCCTGCAATCCCGGTCCCGTGGCACATAAGCATTGCTTTATTACTTCCGCAGCTTGTACCAGCACTAAAGCAATTACACATATTGTGTATACAGACTGACACGGGAAGAATCTAAGCTGGTTTGTGATGTAAATCAGACAAAATACCTTGTTTTAACTGCTAATTGACGATACCAGAAATCACCTGAATCGTTTGGATAGCAGGAAGCAGGAAGATGATTTCATCGAGGATGGGACTATATAAAACCAAATCAGTTCCTTTTCTTCTCCATAATGAAGACAACTGGAGGCAGTGAAAATGTGGTCCCTTCACATTAAGGCCAAAAGTCCCTCTCATCAAAGCAACACAAAAAAAAACACACCCGGAACCCTTTAACCCTCTCATTAGTGTAAACCTGCATGAGAAGAGTAAATTGTAATGAATAAATCCACTTACAAGCCGGCGAATTAAAGACTTTCAGTTTGAGATGCTTTTCATTACCATTTCAATAAGCGTGGCAAAATGTTGGCAGTGTTTGACAGAGTAAATTACATTAACAATTACATAAATATGGTTAACAGAGTGAGGTGTTAATGTTTGCCCGTGTATGTCAACTAATTCTATTTACGCATACAAAAAAAAATACATCTGTAATCCCCACTCCCCCTCCGTCCCCTAATAGGTCTAATGAATTACTCCTGGAGGACGGCGATTGCAAGAAACGCTTTGTCTGACAAAACAAAAGAAGCGAAAAGCACACAGCAGTCAAGCGTCGAGACAAATGTATTCCATGATCAGCCCAGGGAAACCTTTGTTTGAGCAGATTGACCTCAGCATTGGTGCTATAAAAGAGTTCCTAGGGCTAGTCTGAGTTTTAAATAAGGACCTTTCATGAACTGTACACAAAAAGAAAAAGGGGCAAACTTCAGTGTGTGAGCAATTACACACTGCAGACAACGCATAGATCTTGCTCCTAGTTGGCTAGTCTTTTTGCAACTGGGCATCCACACTAATTCTTACCTGGCTCTTTTTTTTCTAACCAAAAAAAGAAAGAAAATGCACGTAGACAAATAATAAAATATAAAATCCAGGATAGATGCTCGGAGATAGGAATGTGCTCATGTCACAAAAGAGGAGTAGAGAAGGAGGAGAATCAGGAAGAGTTGCAGATGGGGAGGGCAATACTGTAACAAAGAGGAAAGTGAGCCAGACAAAGACATACATAGTATGGAAAAATGGGTAGGAGAAGAAGATTCAGACACAAAGAAACAAAGAGCTGGAGTGAACGCAGCACTGCCATCAGACGACTTAACAGGCGGTGTTTGCTTAAAGGTGAGCCTGGTGCCAAAACACACAGAACCACGGAATAACAAAAATACACACCATGGACACACACACTTCTAGTTACGGCTGTGTTCTGCATCTTAATGCACCCCGAGGTGCCAAAGTATTTCCCTGTCATCAATCTGAGAGACAACTCAGGGCCCAGGAGAAAAAGAGAGAGAGGGAGCAACTGTGTGCAAATATGTTACATCCGCCCATAGGATGGAAGAAAAAGAAATCATAAATCGGGCCATTGAATAGATTCTAAGCTATAATATGTTGGCTTATACAAACAGATTTTATTGGCAGATAGACTGCACAACAATGTTTTTATTCAAGCAAAAGGGAAATTACTTTTTTGTGAAAAGGAAAAACGCTGACAGTGCAGGTGCAGATATCAGAAATGGCGTGACATTCAGGCAATCCCTCACAACAAATGCTGCAAAAGCATTGTAGAGCTGTGAGGAAATATGACACAGGGGTAAAACGACTAAAATGATTGCTGGTTCTACAGAGCTTGCTGTCAGGTGCAACACGGTAAATTACAAAACTTATAGCATCTGTTATATCTTGTCATAAATTTTCTTCAACGTAGACTTTTACAAATCTGAAAGTTGAGAAAAAAATTCAATTCAATTATGTTTCCTCTGAGTCCATCTGTGTAAAGTACTCAAATTATTAATACAGCTGCTTTTTGAGTGTTGGTTGGTGAAGGTGGAGGAACACGTTAGACTGGTTCAACAGGAAACTGTGGGGCAGTTTAAAGCACAAGAAGATTGTGAATTAAGCTGCTTGTTGGATCATCCAAAAACCTAAAGTCCCTCCCACCTAAACCTGGATGGTTACTAAAATGACCATTCACCTAAATTTACATTTCCGCAGATCAAGTAGGACAATATTTTGATACATCTGCTGCAAAAACTATAACTCTAGTCTTCATTGGAAAACAGCTGGATGCCCCGCACATACAAATATCGCTACAATGAAAAACTGAAATCAAACATAGACTTTTAATTCAAATCAGAATATGTGAAAAACAGATTTGCAAAGAACTATGAATTCTTTCTTCTCTGCTCTCAGTGAAGGCAGACATATTTTCTCTGTATCCTGTCCTCCCCTTCATTTCCGTGTTTCAGCTCTGCATTTGTGTGTCTTTCTTTTCTTTTTGGAGCCTCTATTTGCATATCCCCCGAATCAGAAATTATTGATCTGGTCACCTGGTCTCTCAATACTTTTGATAAAATTTTCTGAATGGGAATGCAGGGTAAAGGGGAACCCTCCTTTCCAGAATATTTGTGCATGATTGGATTTCTGATAACAGGATGTCTGCTTTTTGGAGTCTGTGGTTACATGGCATATCAACAAATTTGGAGAACACCGGTAGCTGTTCTGGTCATCATGACGCTGCCCGGCTTGTGTGAAGAAATCTACAGGAGAGGTCAAGTTGGGTGAGCAGAAATGCAAACTACCGTGCCAGAATCCGGCCTCTGGACTCAAACGTGGAATGGGATAAATCTAGGAGATAGGCGTTCTCTTAGATTGGCGGAAGGGACTCGGAATTTGGCTATTTAGGTTTTGCCGTTGAGTAGATCCAGATAGAGACTTAAGGCAAACGGAAAACCAAGAGTCCTACCTAAACAAAGCATAATTTTCTTGATTCGTCTCCCTTTGGGCGACCTTGACAGTTTGCTATCCTCAACTACTCCTAGAAGTTATGTAAACAAGACGCTCTGCCCACTTCCCTTCCATCCCTGTGACATCTGTGGAACTGTTCAGAATGGACCAATTGACTTACATACACACACACATACACACACACACACACACACATACACACACACACACACCCAAACACATACCCATTCCACATTGCCTTCACCGCACCCCCAGCTGGATCTTTCTCTCACTTTGTCTCTGTGATTTTTTGGTGCTTTTTTTATGCAGAGGTTTTTTACAACTTTAAGCTTTATCCTTTCACGGATAAAGTGTGAAATGTCTCTTTTTCCCTCACCTCTCCCTAATGTGGCATCTTCCTCCTCACGTAAAGGAAGCGCTTACGATGGATGCCGCTGAAGATGAGGCAGCGTCTATGGATAGTGCAAGTATGTACTGTGATGTTTGTCTGGAAGGGTGTACTGGAACTTTAGTTTTGTTCATGAACATGGTCCCTCATGTGATGCGAATGAAAATAAATGAATCTTGAATCTTGAAAAAACAGTTTGCAAAGGAGAACTGTGATTTTTTTTTTTACTGCAAAGCTTGAAGATGAGCAACACAAAAGACTTAGATAGCTGTGAAAGTATAAATATTAAAAAGAAATTGCAAGTCACATGTATTTAAACTAAGAAATGTTCATTAATTGTTCATAAAGGCAAAATTATCCTGCATTTTACTCTATAAACAGTAGTCTTTGGCACTCCCACTTCATCCAACTCATGATGCAGCCGTGATTTACGGAAGAAACGGGTGTGTGGTGTAACAACAAGCTTGTTTAGTTTGGACCGAGCTGCACCAGCTAAGACTGAATGGGTAGAGAAACAAATGAAGGGTGAAAGATGAAACCTTAATGATGCCTCTAGGGAAATTGGTGCACTGCAGCACCACAGGGAAGAGTGCTGATAAGACCAGAGTAAATGCACGTTTTTAGATTATACAAGTAATTAACGCAAGATAAACACATTAAAGGGAAGTGCATAAGTCAATGTGTCTAATTAAACGAAAAATGTCAGAAGGGCAGAAAAAAAAGCAAATACACTTGGCTGCAGTTATCCACTAAAGTACACAAAATAGTTGAAAAAACATTGCTAAGACTGCAGGGGAAGTAACAGGCTGAGATGTGGTCGAGTATGGCAGGAGGGAAGACCTTGAGGAGAGAGGTGAAGCAGCTTCCAGCCCCTTTAATTGGTTTCAAGCAAGAGGTCTCGGAATAAAAACTTCACAAGACAGAGCGTGGGTCATTTTTACTCCAACAGCGCTTCAGGTTTTCCCTCAGGAGCCTAACTGTAGTTATCTCAGAGTTCCTCTTCCCTTTCCTCCCTCCTCTTTACTTGTCACCAGCCCCAGCTGTCTGTCCTCCATCCTCTCCTGTGTATCTGTCTGTTGCCCGGACGACGGACTAAACACAATCTCCTCATGGTTTCCAAACATAACAGCCATGCTCAAAGTAGCTACGATTCCACTAACTCTTCACCTACTGCTCTTTATCCTATGGTCTTTTTTATTTTTCTTAATGCTGTCCTGCATTTCTCCCGTTATTCCTCCATGTTGGTTGTCTCTCTAATTACCTCTCACGAAGGACAAGGTAGTCCTCACCATCCCCCCCTTTGCACCTCAACCGCTCTGCTACAGAGACCCTGATGAATAATTTCACGTTTTTCTAGCCAGCTCTGTCTCTTGTCTTTAAATTGATTATTGTATAGAAAGCAAAGCTAAAAGAGCAACACGGTGGGTAATCAGTCTTTCAGGCAACTGCACTGCTATGGGGGCGGGCAGACGAACCGTGGGCTTAAAAGGATAGGCTAACGAAAAGTGAAGAAACAACCTAGAGAAAAAACTGATATTGCTTCTCATCTGATTGCTCTTTCCATTTGATGTTTTGGTCAGAGGCATAATTGGGGGAAAAAATGGACATTTGCATGTGTTAATGTCTGCAGAAAAGTAGGAGTACATCCTTGAGATGCATGTATAATTATACGAAGGCACCTTGCAGAAAGCAGCATATTCCAGGGCCTTTCATCCTCCCTCTCCCTCCTGCTGGTCTTTCTGTGAATGTCTGTCATAAATACTCATGCAGGCTAAGCTGTAAACATTCATCTGTCAGTGTTTTGATTCCATCTAAATATGACTTGCTGCATGATGCTAGCCTCCAGGTGTTTCCAGTCTGTGTCATTGTTTGTTGGTGTGCAGAGTAGACTAGAGATGATGACTGGGAAGGAAGGGTATAATTTTGGCACAGCAGAAATGGTCACAATGTGTGTGTGTAGACACCTTGCCTTGTCATTACCTTAAAGTGTTTCATAAATAAGCGCAATTGAAACACTTCCACCTACACTCTGCTTTGAATATTACGTGACTCAACTGATTGGAGAAAATTAGTTTTCGAGTAGAGATGCAAGAAATAATTGGCTTGTTGGAACTGAATATTGCCCTGACTGGTGACTGGCTGGAAATGTAAAATCTGTTGTTTTTTTATTCCTAACCCACTAGGCTGCACTTGGGAAAATCTTTGGTGTGGAGGATGTTACAAAAGGACTCATTGCTAACTATTTCACCCAGAAATGTTTTTTGTTTTTCCTCAATAAGTTGAAGCAGCTTTATGCTTTTCAATTTCAGCCTAGTGTATAATTTACAAACCTGGATTTGAAGACTTGTGCATTTGGGAAAATCCACAGAGGCTGGATTTTACAATAAGGCAAACAATACTGATCACAGTAGGGTACGAAATATATTGTATATACATATATTATATTATATTAAGTGAAATATTATTAGTAGCTTTAAAAAATCTGCTCCAATACTTAAAGCCATTACATTACAATTTGAAAAGTCAGCAGTGTGTCATTTTGGAATTGTGATAGGTGCTGAATAACTCACAGAAACAACATATTGAAAACCCTCATGTCTTCCAGTTTTTCTGGAAGGTTCCAAACAACGTCGAATCAGCCCGCCCCCCAACTCTCATCTCTGTTTCCCTTTGAATATACCGTACACCCTCATCCCTTTTTTTTACCCCCTCGTGTTTTCCTGTATTCCAACTTCAATCTCTGCTTGTGCTCATCCACTTTGTTTCCTGCAAACCGTGCACCATCTCTCCAGGTTTTGCTCTTCCCTATCATATTTCCTTGCTCCTTTGCTTGAAACCCTGCTCTAAAGTCTCTAACCAAGACTATAGTCTCTTCACGGTTTTTTGAGGTTTAAGCTTCTCTCTCTTTCCCTCTGCCGTTCTCTTGTTTTTTTTTACCAGCACTGATGTCTAATTTCTACACCCACAACCAGCACTCAAACTCCTTTGCCTCCCATCCTTGTCCCCCTTTCCTCAAACCCACTTAATGGATCCCATGTCAGCAGAATACCAGAGAAACCACACAACTGCACTGCAGATTCATTTCTGTCTATGCTGTCTAAGATCTCCCACTTCCTTATTTGAAAAAAGGTCTAAAAAAACTTTTAAACGAAAAATCCAATGGCTTAGCAATGTAAAAGCACTGTTATAACATTTAAGACACTGGTTTAGCTAATTCCTCTGTTTGTCTTACACCAACAGCTATAGGATTTTTTTTTTATCTTATTGAAATTCCTGAAGTTGTACTTTCTCTGTCCATGAAATCTATTACAAAACATAATAATTACTCAGGTCTACTCTGCTCCAATTTAACTGCAGCCGCTTCTATTAGACTCAGCACTTACTGACTGAAAGACCCCCCCCCCCCCCCCCCCCCCCCCC
>JAVLVB010000078.1:2955272-3000737 GCA_032876305.1 Orestias chungarensis | reverse complement strand
TGTGTTGCTTCACAAATATTAGGTATGTTTAATTTTTTGTCTAGTCTAAACAATCATTTGAATAACATTGTTTGAAGCATTTTAAATAAAAAAAAATTCACAAATATATAATGCTTTATTATTAATGCAATATGCTAAGAAATATAAATTCTTAAAACACAACCCTATTGTGATGATGATCAGAATCACCATTACAGAACAAAGACAAAAGAATTCTCCGAGCCAATCAGTACAAATATTTATGAAAAGTCTAATTCAGGAGATAGATACAAGAAAATAACTAAGAACTAAACATACTCTGGTGTTCAGTTCAATCTATCATCAAGAAATTGAAAGATATATGGCCCCTCTGTAAATCTAGATTAGGCAAAATGACTGAGTGACCATGCAAGAAAGACCACGCTTCGAGAGATGCAGTGGGAGAGACTCTGCATACAGAAGCTGCAGGGCAGGTCCAAGTCAAAGCTTTATGGGAGAGTGGGAATGAGAAATCCAATGTTGAATAAACTTCATATCAATGTTTAACTAGAGTTTTCTAAAAGGCATGTGGGAGACTTCACTGTTAAACTGAAGTACGCTTTTTTGTCTGATGAGACCAAAATGGATCCCTTGGGCAAACAGAAAAGGTGCTACATTTGTCAGAAATAAACAACTGCATTGCCATGCTTGTGCAGTGAAGCATGGTGGTGGCTCTATCAAGCTTTGGGGATGCTTCTCTGCAGCAGGCCCTGGGAGACTTGTAAAGTTAGAAAGGTAAAATTAATTCAGCTAAATTCAAGGAAATTGTATAGGACAGTTTGTTTCCATCTACAAGATTTATGTATCTGACTGGCTGAGACAAATCCAAATCCTCAATTTGATCCTCAAAACAGAGATTTGTGCCAAGACTGTTAACAGCCATTTATCATGCAACCTGAAAAAGCTTGAACACTTTTGCAAAAAGGGTTAAATAAAATTGTAGTATACAGAAATGCAAATCTGATTGAGAACTATCCAACAGAATCCTTGTTGTACTTTAAATTTCTTAGCCTTTTTGTTAAATAAAAAAGGAGTTTTAGTTGATAAAAAATGTCTTTCCTTCTTACCCTATGACAAATATTTATTGTATCCTCTGTTTTCTTGTCCTTCATAGGAAGAAATCAAACTGTCATGTAGCTTTCCATTACAGCACCAACTTCTGCCAGGGATTGGATTTCTCAAAAGGGTTGAAAGCAAACAGCAGGGAGACAAACATTGCTATCAGCCATTGCGTTGCTCTCTCCCACTGGTTGAGAAGTGAGCTAGTAGTAGTTGCAGCAGTGCATGCTGGGGGCTCACTGGAGTTTGTGATAGACGACCCTGATAAGGGACCGACAGGAACAAACTGTCACATCTCTGCTGGATTCTCCACTCCACAGGTACACAGCGCTGAAGCTAAGTACGGACAGTGAAAAATGGAACCAATTTCCATTTATTTATCTGTGTTGTATGGACTACAAAACACATGCTGACCTGCTCCGCTATAAGTCTTTATCTTGTTAACGCAACAGCAATAAACCCCACACATTAGCCCTCCCAAAGACTGAAAACTAATCAAGTATAGCAACCCATTTGAAAAGAATGTTAACATGTTTACTGTGAATTCATAAGCCCAATACATACCAGGAGGGTATGTTTTTTATTTATCCGTTTGTATTTTAAAAATCCACACATGTAAATATACTCACCCATGGACATTTGCAAACACAGATTGCCAGAAACTCAATTTCTAACTAGACAAATCTGAAAAAGACAATAAAAAAAAATATATGAAGGAGTACATTTAGGGGATAAATCCGGGGACAAAAACTGCCTCCCCTAACAAACGGTAATAGGTTTCTACAGTGCAGATGGAGTGGGGCTGGAAACAGCTTTGGGGAGCAATGAGGTCAAGGAAAGAGGGAAGACCCACATTTGTACTGTTTAGGTGTGATAAGGTCTGAAAATTGCTGAGTGAGGCAACAGCTTATATACGGAGACGAGCCAGGTGCTAGTCTATTCTGTTTTGGTTCAGTAAGAAGGCTCCGCATTACCCCTCGTACTGGCAACCACTTCTGATAAATGTTGAATGTTGTTTCTCATCAATATTATTAGCACCCAACAAGGGGTCCACAAGAATCTACAATTAATATTGCGTTTTGACAGATCAAGCTTTGTAGGTGCCAGTGGCATCCACTTTAGCTTTCCCTGAAGCTAGTATAAATCCGTGGAAAACAAAAACCCTCCCAGCCTGTTTTATCATACAAGCAAACAGAACGCCAACAGATTTAGTTGCTCTGTGCCAAGCAGTCAGTGGTGTGAATGGTTGAGCTGCTGGATTTAATTAGTGCTGCACCCAGGCAGACAGCAGCAAGTATGTCACATTCCCACCTGATCGCCTCTCAACATTGCCTTGGTGGCATCCAAACACAGATGCACACATGAATACACAACGGATTGGGAGGAAGGAGGGTGCAAACAAAGATGGCTGGGGACCAAGTAAGCTTTATAATCACGACATTCTGTTGGCCGTTCATTTAATTGGTTTCAGCAGCAGTGCAAAGAAAATGTTAAGGTTGGCTTGCTTCAACATGTGTGTGGAGACAGCTGCTCTGACGGGCACGGGGCGGGGAGGGAGCATTGCGAGCATACTGCTAAATACAATATTTTAAAAAAGCAACCACGTTGATAAACAGCATACTGTCTTCCTGGCAGCACAGAGATGCAGATGGATGAACGGGATATGAAACACTTGTTTAGCTTGCTCATTTCAAGTGAAGCCATCTAATTTCTCTTTGAAAAGAAGAAGAAAGAACAAAATTAAATACCTACGAATACATTTAAATATGTGGAATATATTATCTTAAACTGAGTGCTCACATTTTTGGTTACAAACAAGGAACCACCTGCCATTAATACTTTAACCACCAGATGCGGAATAATGCCCGCCAGTCATGGGCTGTTTACCATTATTTACCAAACAGTGATCCTTTGGTGTTCTTATTGTTCTTATGTTTTATTTTATCCTTTACCTGCAACATTGGGGCTGGGCAACATGGCTTAAAAATAAAATCCCAGATTTTTTTTTTCTTGAAAAAGTTTAATTTTAATATATTTATTCTGCTTTCTTTCTTTTCTTAAAATTAAAATCAAACAATCACAGAAAGTACTTTCAAAAACGTGATCTAAATTGAGTAAATACAACCAGTAAAACATGCTTGTACAACAAGATGGTAACTCCTGGAGTAAAGTATCACTCTAAAAGATGGAAAAGATGGAAAATTTTGATTAAACAACAGAAAACTATGAATTACCCAGCTATACTGATAGAGCACTCTGCTGTTCAGCTAAACAAAAGACGGCTGCAAAACTAAAGCAGCACCCCTTTTGAAACCACAGTTCTAAAGCAATATTGGCTGTGATTGACATGCCGGCTAATCAGCAGACTGCAGGCTGTATCCGAGTCCATATTCTCAGTAATTAACAAGCTAATTTCTGCTTGTACACTTGTGAGGGTAAGAATTGCATAGGTAGATAATGGTTGGATATATGGATTTACTTGAATTGGGACATTTATAACTCAACAGACCTAAACTTGATTAATAACCACACAAATAGAAACATGAAATATCCATCCACATATTCAGCAATCTATTCATCGCCTTCTGCTTAATCTGAGGTCAGGTTGCAGGGAGAACATCCAAAGCAGAGGCTCACACTTTCCTATTCTCAGCCACTTGAGCCGTCTCCTCTAGGGTAAATCTCAAGCCAGTTCCAAGCTGGCTGAGAAACATAGTTCTCCCAGTCCCGAGTCTTACTCTGGGTCTCTCCTCAAAGGGATATGGCCGGAACATAATACGCTCTGATATTTGTTAGGCAGTGAGAGTGTTGGTGAGGCATTTTACACTGCTAAGCGCATATGAATAATAGCGTAATCTTCTGCGAATATGGATAGATAGGTTTTAATTAGCTCACTGTAATCCCTGCAGCAGTTTGAGTCTTAGCAGGCTAAGCACTGTCTGGATTCACAGGAGAAAGTAAGTCAGGGAGATCCAGGAATAGACCTCCATATAGCAAAACATTTTAGACTTTGTGGGGGAAAAAATCTGAGGTGTCCTTCATATTTTTTGAGGACAAAGATTAAGTCTTTGTTGGGTTGAGGTAGAGAAACAAGATTAAGAATAGGCATTGGTTGAGTAAATGTCCTCTATGCCTCAGTAGTGCACACAAATATAACAAACCAGTAAGTTTTACTTCTCGCTACGTTTTTACACCCATTTTCATAATCTCCAGGCAGTGGATTGCATGGCATTATGTGTCCAGATTAATTGGTTCATTGCAGGACGTGCAGTTGCCTCCCACTCTGCTTGATATAAATATGCAACTATCAGGGGGTTTAGATAAATAGTTGGAGGGAAACACACCTTTTAGTACTTTATAAGGTAAAGAACAATAAGTGTTACTGGGACTGAAGCCCTTGATTAGGCCCACTGGGTATCTGAGCTGAAGGTAACCCAAGTTTAACAGCTTACAGGCTAACATGCACAGGCTGTTAAACTTGTGATCTTTCTTTAGAGTCTAAACGAGATCGAAGAGGAATTCCTATTAAACATGGTAGACTGTTGATACCCTGAACAATGTATAGGGCAATGCCCACTGCGTGTTCATGAGAGTGCGACGCTTCTTCTATTTCTTTTTCCCAGAAGCAATTTAGGTAGTAGTTTTTGGAGTTATCGGACAGCGCTCTGATGCTTGTCTTCACAATACACTCTCTGTGAGAAGGCATTGATTAATTATTAAAGTTGCAGTGTGTGTGTGTGCTTATTCCTGGTTGGCGCCCACAAACAGTTACTGTTTGTCTGCAGTGGGTTTAGGTACAATCAAACCAGTGAGACAGAACAGATTTTGATAAGTTCTAAAATATACCCTAATCGACCACTACATCTCACATGGAGACTATAAAATGTATCTGAAAGCTAGTCTGCAGACAAAAAGACGCTGTCCTGTATTCTGTTTTCCAGTCTTGAGCATAGCTGTCTCCTCACTATGTAGTTCTAAGTTTTCTTCCATGATCTTGTTATATAGATATTTTTTTCCGCTGCCTAGAAGTCAAAATCCCAGAAAAATCAATAGCATTAAAAACACTAATGACAGTTAGCCAGCAACACTAGATGTTCAATAGCAACTAAATTTTGGATTTGCTGAAAATGCTTAAGAGAAAAAAAGCTGGCCTCTTTTGGTTTGATCTTTTTTGATCATTGAAGGCATCACAGTAAGTGTTATACGTTTGTGCTGACACTGCTGCTCAGTGCGCTATTTATACTGTGGGACAAAGAAGGCTATTGTCAGTGTCACATTGAGGTTCAAAATGAAGTGAAAGCTACTTATAATGAAGCTGTGTTTTCAATTAAATGTTGACGCATGTCTGGAGTTCATCCATTCTGTAGGAGAGCAGGAGAAGGCATGACTTTCAGCATATAAGAGGAAAGCTGAATGGCGTACAGAAAGAAGAACTTTATTGTAACAATTATCTGTTGTGGAACATCCTGAAGTTGTAAAAGCTGGCAACCTTTGTTAATAAAGATAAAACATACTCAATGACTAAAGTTATTTTCTAATTTAAACTGAAATAATTGCACTAAATTGCTAACATGAGTTGCTAAACATAATAAAAGATGTTATAACCCAATGATGAATTCTGCAATGCTTTTTCTTAGTTTTACTAGTGTCCTAAACCGGTCTGTAAGTACCTGTCTTCTCTTAAATTATTTTTGTTACTTTTGGGGCTGTGAATTAGTTGGAAGACTGGCAGGAGAGGTTGAGACCTATCAATCTGTTTCTTGGTGATTTAATGTGTAAATGTTGTAACTCATTGTGTAAAAGTACCTTCTGAATACAGAATAGCCATAACACTCAAATAAATGAGATGTCCTCTAAAAATGTTTGCAATTGCCTGTTTAAAAAACACATATACTTTAATACCCAATAATATCCAGAGTGGAAACAATCCATCTTCTTTATTTCCCCTCTAAGCAGGACATTCAATCAGCACTAGGGAAAATATAAGACACTCCTGTATTGGTTTCCTTGCAAACGTAAGCTAATAGTGTAGTATTGCATCTAGGTGTTTCAGCTTTACAAGCTGCATTTTCCAATGGATATTTTAGATATTTGTTTTACACAAAATAGTTGAATAGGCATATATTCTTTGAAGGATTTCCAAGTACGTTCCACAGAAAAACCTGCAGACAGGTGAGGTTCCACTGTTTCTTTATATTGTAAGTCTAAAGGAAATCTGAATCAGTTAAAAACTGTTATCCCTAAACAAAAGCTATCCAAAAACTGTAAATCAGAAATAGACCACAAAATCATGACTGACGCCTTCCTAGACTTTACGTTCTGTAGAAAAGCTCAGCTTTCTGTAAGCCCAAACACTATACCTCAAATAATAGTTCAAACGTTTACAAAACCTTAAAATCAATGTTTTTGTTTGAATAATGTATTTCCTGTTAATATAGAAACCTTCATCATATAGCATATTAAGTTTGACCTTTTGCTTAGGAACAGGATTGCAACAATCATCAGTATAAATGGCAGCTTTGCTAGGCTACGGTCATGGGACACTAAAGAGATGGTCAGTGGAACTGTATAGTTAAACTTATTTTACAGGGACTTTGTAAAGAGTTTATTTAAAATGCATTTTAACAAAAAAGGTTGTAATACACATTTCCTACAATTTTTTTAGGCCAAGATGTAAAATTTGCAATGTTTCCACAGAGCCAATTGGACGAAGTCAGACTTTGAGAGTGTTAGGCCTGTAGAGTCAAAGGGCAAATCAAACTGACAGGACTTTATACATTATTTCTAAGTAATCGATAGAAATACTTTGCCCTTTCCCCTATTTTCTCTCCAGCACAACTCTTTTTATTCCAACCCTACCTCCATTCCCTGTGGCAAAGCAAGGTGAGCAACAGAATTTGCTCTATTACAGAACCTCCTGAGGTATCTATCTTCTCAGCAAGCAGGACGGCAACAGACAACAGACATCTGTGTCTGTGTGTGTAAACAAAAACAACAAACACACACTGGACACCTCTGGTTCGAGATAATCAATGCGAACAGAGCAGCAAAAGAACAGACAATAAAAAAGCAGAAGTAAGGTGGATTTGTTTCAAGCAAACCTAGGAAGAAGCTGAAGGAAAAATAACATTTTGAGACTATGATATCAAAGAGAACTAAAAACATCTACAAAGATGATTTAACAATTTTAGAGAAAAAGTACTAATACATTTACAAATAATACAAATAATTTCATTTTAACTCAAAGGATCTCCTAGGGAACATATTTGAACATATTACACGTTTCTTTTTCTTGCACAGCAACAAAATCAACACATAGCAATCTCTATGTTTATATGGGACTTTGCAAGAGTGGAGGAGAATTGTGGAAGGCAGAATATGAGATATCACACTGACAGCAGTCCCACATCACAACCCTTGTTTCAACACCCACTTTAAAAAAAAATCTTAAGGAGAAAACGGGGAAAAAACTGACAAGACACACAGATGTCCAATGGCTATTAGTGCAAAAACTTCCTCATCTGTCAGTGAATGGCAGCAGTTAGTGAGCGAGCTGTCAAATAAACAGCCACTCATCCTGGGAAGCTTTTTATACTCAAAGCACAGACAGGGCCAAAAAAGGGGCAATGTGTTTCTGGATCTGTTCACATTATTTCCTCTTGACATTTTGATAGGAGACCTTTAGCTAGATTTTTCTTATGGTATGTTATGTACTCATACAATATTGGGTAAAGGCCTATACAAAAAAAAAGAAAAAAAGTGGTACCAAAATAGCAACTTGCATTGATAACAGAAGTTTAAATAGTGTTCACAGGTACCTCCATGCTGTAAAAGAGATTCTCAATATGGGTTTAAAGAGAAAGATAACATTGATAGGTTTGACATTGCAATAAAATGACATACAAATGTTTTCATAATATGGAAAGGTTTTTTCAAAATTTTAAATGTCAATTTACAAAAGCATTAATACATCTTAAAATAATTTCATTTTGTGCCAACCAGGGACTTTAATGTATTTATATGGATTTTTGGTGAGACAAAAACAAAATAGAACACAAAGTTTGACCAGAAGATAACATGGTTTCAAAAGTAGGTGGAATTGATGACAGTTATGAAAAGATGGGTCCGCCCAAGCAGAAGTGAAAGTCAGGTAGGGCTAATATATAGAAGGAATGGTAATGGCAGAGATAGTGAATCTCAAAATTTTACCTGAGACATTTGGTGAGAGATTTTTGTATAAAAGGCCAAAATTTAGGCGATAGGCAAGACCATTTTCAAACGAATCAAACATTAGGTCTGAAAAGTTAGTCTTTCGCAACTCGAGGAACAATGTGTAAAAGCTATGTAAGAAGCATCTGCACTTTCAAAGGCGTGAAGCAAACATATTTAATTGTACATAAACAAGCTTTTGAAAATGACGTGGTCATGATGTATAGGAACATCTGTACCGCAGGCCCTTAAGTTTACTACATTATAAAGAAACAACACCTATTAACCTGAACCAGACACAACTATCTTTATGTGTTAAGCTTTTATTTGAACCATTGATCATACAATAAAAGGAGATTTACTCACAGTTACCTTTAAATATTTGGTAGTTACAGTCAATCATTCTTTGGTTAAACAACTAAAAAGGTCAGCCAAAGGTCTAGGTCCATTTTTACAGACTTGAATGGAAATAACTGTATTCAGCCCTCCAAACACACTGGCATGTCAGAATTGCCTGTTCCTCACTGAAAATGTTTAACAAATTTTAAAACCTATCAAAGCGAAATTGCTTTGAGAGGTTTATTATGCATGTTTGCAAAAATAAACTCAAGAAAATTGTTGGAGGTTTACAGGATTCTGTTATTCCTAAATTAAGTGTTTTACTTCGAGGCAAATTCAGGACCTGGAAACATTCACAGGGACGGTACAGGATTACATCAGGTTCTGTATCGGAAATGTTATTAGGTTTTTCCTAATCAGAAACCCTGGATGAACAGCCAGGTCCGCTTACTCCTCAAAAGACACGACTCTGCCTTCAGGTCAGGCGACAGGGCTCTGTACAGTGCTGCTCGAGCTGACCTGAAGACAGGAATTGAAAACGCAAAGTCGGACTACATGAGGAAAATCTGTCATCTGCCCATCTGTCCAGCAACAACACATGGCAGGTGTGGCAGGGCATCCAGAAGATCAAAAACTTCAGGGGCTGTGATGTGTCAGCAGGAGACCTGAGTCTGTCACTAGCGTAGGAACTCGTTTCTAAACACCCCTGGACCACCAATCTTCTCCGACCCTGCAACCCCCACCGAATCCCAGCTCAACCATGTTCACTGTCCGGATACACAGAAGACGCTATTGCAGAGCTACAACCTAACTTTTTTGGATTACAGCTCAGCGTTTAACCCGGACATACTAATTTCCAAACTGCACACACTGGGCCTTCCCCCTCTCACATATTCCTGGATGAAGGACTTCCTAACCAACCTTCCCCAGAATATGAGACATAGTCCCCATCTCTGCTCTACCCACCCACTGAACACTGGCTCCCCACAGGGCTGTGTGCTGAGCCCCCTCCTGTACTGCCTCTACACCCACGACTGCAGCCCGACCCACGACAACAACCTCCTCGTCAACCTTGCTGACGACACCACTGTGGTCGAACTCATCTCAGGCGGAGAGGACGCAACCTAGAGAGAGGAGGTACTGAAGTTGAGAGCCTGGTGTTCACAGATCAACCTCGCACCGAACACCAGGAAAACAAAAGAGATCATTGTCAACTTAAGGAAAAACAGGACCGACCCAGCCCCTTTCTACATCAATGGCGAGCATGTGGAGAGGGTCCACACCTTCAGGTTCCTTGGTGTCCTGATCTCTGCTGATCTCTCTTGATCAGAGAACGTCACATTTGTTATCAAGAGAGCTCAGCAGCGACTTCCCATCTTAAGGGTCCTCAAGAAGAGCAACCTTGACACTAACCTGGTGCTGACCTTCTACCGCTCATCCATCGAGAGCCTGCTGACATATTGCTTCACAGTATGGTAAGGCAGCTGCACTGAGGCAGAGAGGGTGAGGCTTCAGAGGGTAGTCAAAGCAGCACAAATAATCATTGGCTCACCACCCTGATGGACATCTACATGTCCTGATGCATCAGCAGAGTGAGAAACATCATCAAGGAAAGCTCACACCCTGGCTCTGAAATGTTTGATGTGTTGCCCTCTGGCAGGCACTACAGGTGCATCAAGGCCAGGACAAACAGACTCAAAAACAGCTTCTTTTCCAAAGCAGTCACCACCCTGAACTCAACTGGACTCTAACTGTGCAATACCCTGATCTCTGTGTTTGTCTTGGCCTTGATGCAATGCTATTATAACATATCTGTTCAATATTTTATATTTATATAATATTTATTTACAAATGCAATCTCACCACCACTGTCTAATTGTCTAATTATCTATTTTTCGGTATATATTTTTATATTCTTATACATAGTTTATTTTCTGCAGATCTTTAAACATTGTTTATTTTCTCTCTATATTTTTAAGACATTTTTTGCCGGCACTGAAATCTCGTTGTACAATGTGTATAATGACAATAAAATGCTTTCTATTTTAATATATTCTAAATTGCAACCGTCAAGAGGTCAGTTGCTGAAAAACCTAGAGGGCGGTTGGGAGAAGGTGGCACCATGTCAGTTGCATATTTGGAATACAATGCACTGTTCATATTTGGCCTTGGGCTAACTACATAGACCTTGCATTTTCTTGTGTAAATGCAAAGGACATCATCATATGTAACTAGTTGTGATTAATATTCATCTACCCATAACCTTAATCCTAACCCCTGGAAGTTACTTAATTATTGAGAGTGTCAAATTTAATCTTAATAGGATACCAAGGCCTTAGAAGATTGTTTTGGAGAAAATGAGTGAACAAAAAAAAAACCAAGGAACTCAAAAGAGAGATCAACCACTAAGTTAAAGGGACATTTAAGGCAATGTTGAAATTGGTTGTCGGCATAAACTGATTCAAGGCAAGGAGAGTTTTAATAAGAGAAACTTATGTTAACTCTGGAGAAGTCTCAAATATACATATTTTTAATGCAACAATTATTCACCAAGACAGGTATTAGTCATGCAGTCCACCAATTGGATGCAAAGGAATTCCAGTTCATAAATTTACACAAGCCATCGAAAGGATACTGCAGACATCTGCCAGAATTTATTAAACCAAAATGTATAATTCTTTTTGTGGCAGAAGCCCACATCCCAAAACTCGATAGAGATGCTTTTCTTTAGCAGGGTCAAGGATGTATCCTTTTTTCTAAACGTAACAATTAGGCAGAATGTTGTGTTTGTCTGTCACATAAAATACCACGGATGTTACAGGTTAGAAAACTGTTGAAAAGCTTCGGAATCGTTTGCAAAGCAATGTCAAAGAAGTAATATTTGCTTCCT
Source organism: Orestias chungarensis (assembly GCA_032876305.1). Lineage (NCBI taxonomy): Eukaryota > Metazoa > Chordata > Actinopteri > Cyprinodontiformes > Cyprinodontidae > Orestias > Orestias chungarensis. Next base: position 2,989,222 of record JAVLVB010000078.1, on the reverse strand, counting down.
TCTTAATCCAACTGTCAGTCAATGTTTGAAGACATTATATAATTAGCAGATTTTGTTTGAAGACTAGAGCAAGAAAATGTAGATACAGAGCCTGGAAAAATCTTTACTGCTGACTTAAATGAGAATCCTTAATGAAGTAAAAGAAGAAAACAGAGACAAGAAGTCTGTTTACTTTCAATAATGTAACCAGATGAAAATCTGATTCAAATGCACATAGAGACTCATTTGGACCAAAATACATCAGTAAAAGTTCAGATCAAAGATTAAAATCCTGAATATAATAGTATTCAATGCTAAAATATAAAATATGAGGTGAAAATACTAGCCATCCAATCTGTATTTACTGCCAATACTTGAAGAGACAATCCAGTGAATATAAATCATATTGTATGTTTGGAGTTATAAGCAAACTGAACCCTGACTCAAAAGCTGAGTTAGTCAGTGCATTAAGGTAAATCACATCTCTCAATCATTTTCACTGAAACATAATGCAGCAGCAGGAAATTAAGGTGCCATCATGCATAAGGCTTTAAAAGCACATTTATATTGCTTTCACTTTTGCATAGATATTGATGCTTCATTCTTTGAGCTTTACCTCCAAAAGAAAACAGAGCTCCTTAATCATTAAACAGAGATACTTATTTTTGTTTAATTGACTAGTAATATGCATTGCCTGTTTAGTTGCAAAAACAGTCACATTTTTAAAATTATTTTACAGATACAGGTTATTATGACAATTTGAAAACCTGCAAAGGCACGTAAAATGGCATGGAAGGAAAGAAAGCATTTCACTTGTTAAACAAAAATTTCCTTCTAACATCAAACTGTCATATTATTTAAGCTTCTGGCCCACATGAAACGAGAACTCTCAGGAGATATTTACAATGATGTTTATTTAGGCAGATGAGGGGAAGGGGATCTGGCGGTGGACTGCAACGGGCAACAGCAACGAGTGGTGAGGAACGGGAAACAGCAACGAGTGGCGAGGAACGGGAAACAGCCGGGCGGCAGTTAACGACAGGGAGCTGGAAACGTCTGAGGGTGAGGACAGGCAAGGTGAGTAACAGCAAACGGTTGAGGGAAAAATGAAGGGAACGATCTTACTTGAGAGGAGTGAACAGTTGTCGCCAGGGAGGAGTGAGTGGTGAGTTTCTTTCAGCGGAGACGGTGAAGCTTTAGTCCAGGGGGTTAGTGCAGCTGATGGAGTTATGCTGGAGCGGGCAGACCGAGCTGAGCCAAGAGGAGTGGGAACCAGATGGACGAGGGCAACCAGAGAGGATCTTGAGATGTTTTTGAGTTCTGGAGATGATGGTAACCCTGGGTGAACACAACAGTTGTTAGAGGTGTGGGAAAAACAAAGTAGCAAATAAAAATCTGTACAAGAACGGGGGACAACAGGAGAAAAAACGAGAAACATTCAAAAAGCTAGAGACACTAGAGATTGGCACTGAGACTAGGTTTTACCGGGAGTAAACAAACACTTAGGCGACGAGTAGCTGATCCACCACTCCTCTCATACTGGCTCAGCTCATCAGCGCCTGGGGTGGAAGGAGCTCCAGCAGAGGAGGAGCACTGGTGACCCCCTGTGGCCAACTGGAGAAGTGGCTGAAAGAAACTCACACTGACACAAACATGAGTGCACAATGAAGCATAAAAAATACAAAAAAGTTAATTTCAGTGGCATAACACCATATTTTTCAGGCCTGATTGTTATAAATTGCCTGTAGATGTAAATGAGCCGAATCTTGACAATGTTCTGCATAACTCATATTAAATATATAAACGTGGCTGAGACAGAGATTGATGCCCGCAAACTAACAGCAGGTACATTATCCAGCTTAAATGCGTTTGTATACAGGGAATGGTTTAGAATTGTGTAAACAAATAAGGATTTCCAATTCTAAAGAGTAAAACACTCTTAAGATCATTTTAATTATCTTTTTTTGTTTTGTTGCACTTCCCTCTGGACCTCATGTTTCTCATTTTAATCAGTTCCTGGTGCCTCATTTCATGCCTTTAATTTTTGTGCTATATTACAGCGAATAAATGGAACCATGCATCAGTAGAGGGAAGTTTACAAAAAACAGATAAGATTCTTTAACAGAAAAAAGTGATTTAGAGAAAACTTAGCTTTTGTAATTATTTTAATAATCCTATAGTATAAATGGAAGGGCTGCTTTAATGTATTTTTGTTTGTTTTTTTCCCCTTTTTTTTCTATAAACCACATTTGACTATCTTGCGTTTAAAATTATATATATTTAAGTCAGAGATCACAGGATCAGATCCAGGTTTGATAATTCGACGCTATAAAAAATTGCTTTTTAAAGCGGAGTTTTACTTCTATTAAACCTTCTTTCCAAAGTATAGAAAATCAAACAGAGCCTTTACAGAGCATTTTAGCTTTTTTATGTTTTTTCTATTATTTCTAATTGAAGACAAAAAATATTGGAAGAATCAACAATGACAGCTTTACTTACAAGTAAAAAGTTATTTTAAACTCCAAGATACTGTATTTTCTTAAGCCATATTTACACTTCTACGGTTTAAATGGGAAAACAAACATAAATTACATTTAGCCGCTGATGAAGATTTTATCTTGCCCACTCTTCTACAAAGTTAACATTTTCATATTCCATGTTGTTTATATTGTTAGATGTATTAGTAAGTCACAAATATAACATTTTTATTTGTAATATATTATTTCTATGTGTAAGAGTGTTTTGAGGTATTACTCAAACTAACAAAATAAACATTCCAACAATTATAAGGCTTGCTATTACTATTACGCACTCATTGTGAGATAGTTTGGTTTTAAAGTATTTAAACTATTTTTTGTTCATTTTGTCTGGAGATACACCCACGAGAATCCAGCAATTTGTTTAGATCTGACGTTAGAGGGACACATTTTTCAAGAAGGTTACGAGGTTACAATGACAACCTTACTTTAAGCATGAAAAACAAACATTAAAACTTGAAAGATAATGATTTGTAAAACATATTCTGTCTTTGGCTCATCTGCCCCGGCAGCGTTACACCCCCTCAGAACCTTGACACACGTGACAAAAATAACCCACCTGTTTCTCATAGTGATGGACTGATGGAGAGACTGAGACACACTCAGATAAACATTTCTATCATGATTGAACTGCAGATTTGGTTACAGCATTCTAATTTACTGTAATGTTTTTTTTTCTTTCACCAAATCTTTACAACTCCAACAAGCTTTGATTTTTTTTATTGAACTTGGAATGTAGACAAAACCCTTGACCAGAAAGATTAATATTTGTACTGTTAACAAATTTACAAATTAACAAATTTCTGTATTAACAAGACATACAGAAGGATGATTCTAGAAGGGAGACTATACTGGCCACTCTGAGGCTGTTGTTTCCTGTTCAAACAACAACTATATGTTGAGATAATTAAAATAGATGTATCTGCTAAGGTCCAAATTCAGTTTTCCGAGAACAATGACACAATTGTCAGATTTCACACCAATGTAAGGAGTCAGCTAATTAGTTTAATTGTTTGTTGTGGTGATGACAAAGTTCACATACCAAAGGTGACTCATTAGACGTTGTTCCAAACCTACTCCAATATATTTAAGTCAGCCAGAACAAATCCAAAAATTGTGCAAAGCCTTTAGGTTAATTATTAGAGTGAGATAAACCAATAAATGTTTAATGAAGTTAGATGTTTATTATGGACTCATGGGATGCCTTTTGATGAATGATTGGTTACTTTTATTTCTGCTTTTTTCAGCGAAATGTTCTCTAATCAGGTGAAACTACTGGACTTCTTTTCATGAAACTGATAAATATAGCATACTTTTTTTTGTCTTGATCTTCATGTGACTTGATACTTAAACCTGGGTAAAACTCCAGCAGTCTGTAATGATCATTCTAATGTAAAGTGAAGTGTTTTATTGAAATATCTTGCAGTCTAGGACTGAATTCATTTTCTGAAATGTATACATGAAATTTGAATATACAACTGTGTGTAAAAACATCGTTATAATATGGAACACATTATTGGTCATTAAAGCTGTCAGTAAGGAGATTCAACAACAGCAGCTACTTCATAAGCATGTCTGCACATACAAAAATATTCCCATGGGAAGAGAGAGAGAGAGAGAGATGCTCCAGAAGGGAGAGGAGGGCAGAGAACACGGGATGCAGAACTGACAACCAGGCGGGCTCAGAGAACGTTTGTGTGTTGGAATTGTTCATCTCATTATTCTAGTTTCCACTGCGATACCATCCCCCCTAAGTCACTTAGTTTGCTGGATGTTATAAATTACCACATCTGCAGGCCATTAGAAAATATAGCAGCATATTTTGTTGTGGTTAGCAAGCTGTATGAGCTATATCAGATTTCCATACTGTGTCTATGCTGCTGCAAGAGCAGTTTCAGCTCCTAAATAAACCACCTATGATTTTGTTTAGTTTCTGTAATTATACTTTTTTAGATAATAAACATACTTTCATAATAATCTTTTAAATGTCCAGACACAAAATGTCTTGTACATGAAACCAAATGCTCTTTCGGTCTGCTGTGATGAAAGAGCAAAGTGCAGTGTACAGTAAATCTGATATCCAAGTTCTATTTAAGGATAGAGTTATACACGATAAAAGAAACTGATAGTCCAAAGTGCTTCCGTTTGTGTCCTTCATTTTAAACACATATTATATATTCAAGGGAGGGAAACAAAATGAGGCATCTAGTAGATTGCATAGGAATTCTGATTAAGTTTAATGATAGTCAGAAAAGTTGGCATTTTAATCACAAACAATCATCGAACCACAATTACATAGCACACCATCTGGAAGAGTGTTCATTTTTCATTTTCATGCCTTGAAGGCACAGTCAGCAATTGACTGAGATTTTTTTTTCCTTCTTGGATGATGTGATACAGCTCATTTCAACTAAGACAAAAACAAGATCTGTGGCAAACTAATACTGAAGCAAAGTCACAAGAGTTGATGCAACCTTTGAGCCCAATAGTCAGCCGAAAGCGCGGAAGCCATGGAACCTATTCTCAACTGTGACATTATGCAGTGACGAACAGAGGATGGATAGCTCTAATATCTGAGAAAAGGCTAAACCATCATTCTTTTCTCAGCAACGGCAGCATTTGTCAACCACTGTAATACTTTAGCTCCTATAATTCCCAGCTCTGACAAATTCACAAGTAGAAAATGTGATGGACGCCAGACAAGTCTTGTTTTTCCTCGTTGCATGGCTTGTTGCATGTTGTGACAAGATGATGGGTTTCCCCTGTTAATTAATTTCAGTTGTTAGAAAGAGTTTTGCAGCTATAAGCACATCAGTGTTGATTACTTCTCCCTCCGGGAAGTATCTGTTTCAGTGATACAAATCACTAGAGGAGCTGGAAAGGCGCATGACATCATTGTACACAAACACAACAGGCATGGAGTTTCATTGGGAAAAAGATGAAAAAAATCTAGCTTCAGTACTAAAGGATGCTAGAAACAAGGATTCCAAAATCAAGTTTGAATTCCAGCTAGAAAAAGGAAGGAAATCATCAAATGTTTCTTTTATAGAGGGAACAGCGGAATATATTAAAACCTGCCAAGATAAAAATGGGGGGAGGGGACGTAAGGAAGAGTCTCACATGTGAAGTAGAGGAACATCCCAAAAATATGAACTAAAGAAAAAAAAGGGTAACCTCACTAATACTGTACTACAAATACCAAACAAACATGTTTCTTACAGAAGAGTTTTGTTGATTTGAATCTTCAGTGCAGTTATTTTTTTCGCTTTTATTCTTTTTCTGTTCTTCTTTCAGCACGTCACTTCTTTTTATCACACGCTAAGTTTTGCTTATAAAGTATTTTGTTTGTTTTTGTTATTCCAACAGATTGTTGTAGTTATGGCAACTAAAAGCTTTGAAAAAATGACCCAGTAGCAACTGATGTAAAACATCTTTTTATTCATAGTCCTTATCTGGTTTTCTTTATAGGGTCCCAAGGGAGCTGGTGCCTGACTTAAGCAATCATTGGACGAGAGGCCTTGGACAACCTTGGACAGATTGCCAGTCTATCACAGGGTTCCTAATGTGTTATATAGTGTCACAATCTGCTTTTTTATTATTATTCAGAGTTCTATTCATAAAATAGTAAGCAAAAAAATGTATGAGTTATTACTCATAATATGTTGTGATGACAGTAATTGTACTTTTACAAAACCAGTTTGTGTAGTCAAAATACGGCACTAAAACACAGGTTTGACAAAAAGCTAAAGAAGGCTATGATTCAACAAATATAGGTTAATCATTTAATAAACTTACATGTTGTTCCTGTTTTGTTCTAACAATTCTTTCATTTATGTAATAACTGTTCTCCAGATTTAAAACACAGCACTTTAAACATTGTATATTTATAGAGAGACCGACTGGAGTAAAAATGCACACCAACAGACTCATTCAACATTTGGAGAGACTAATCAACCCAATAGTCATGTTTTTATACTATGGGAGGAAACTGGAATACACAGAAAGAACCCACACATGCCCAGGGAGATTCGATTTAAACCTGTGATTAAATTTTAAGCCAGTGGTTTAGTACTACTACTTTGATAATGCAAATAATAAAAGCAATTTTTGAAAACCACGTATGCAAACCCAGTGGGTTATGGCTGACAAATCCCAACAACAAACCAATTACATCTTACTTACTGTGGCCCCCACACCAGTCATTTAGACTTCTTTTAATTGGTAGAGGATATTTGGGATTGTATTGGGATCTAATTTGAGAATGACAAAGCATATTAAGCAGGCATAGGTGGGGGTAGATAAGGATAAGGATCAATGTTTTAATGTTTAAAATGAAGGGACAGTATAGGGATTTTATAACTCAATAACTTGGTAAAATACTTGCTTGTATGTTTATTTTCTCATGTTTCTCAACCTAGTACTTTAACCAATTTTTGCCCCACAGACAACTCGAAGCCAAAAGAAGCCAAACATCCGAAGCCAAACATGAACCATATGGTCTATACCAGAAGCTCTTGAGTACTTCTCCTCTCCTCTTTTCTCAGTGGTGCTGCAAGCCAAACAAACTCTTCCCCTCTGTCCTGACACACTGCCACAAATCTAGCTTGTGGAAATGCTGAGCCAAGGGGAATATAGTGACAGAAATTGTTTAGACAATACTTGCAACGCACTCGCCTCAGTATCCAGACTATAAACACAAACCAGCTGTCCCTAAAGTGTGATATTCACAGACTGATCTAACCATAGGCCAACTCCGGGGTAACAAGGAAGCAACGGAAAAAAAAGTCGAAGCTTTGCTCACTGTTGCAGACTATTGGAAATAACTATGACTAGACATTTATGTTTTTGTGAAAGTAAGGATTTCTAGTCTGTCAGTCATTGTCTATCAAACAGTGTTACTCATTCTCTATGAAGTTAAAAACAACTGTTTTTTGACATATACTGCTCTACTGCCACTTATGCTGTTTTAGCTTGTTCGTCCTGAACGACTGCCGAAAGGATGCTGTCAGGACCGTTGACAGGCATTTCAAAAGGGGGAGACATTAGTTAATAGATAGCGGCAGGCAGACCTCTGAGATGCTGTGACAGTCGGTGTTGCTTGGTACATCTACCATACCCTCAGATTTTAGGCATATGATTATAATAAGAGGAGGCGTGGACAAAGATGCATAAAGAGGTCTGGCCTCCAGCTGTCAATCTCTCATATTGATGGAGACATACACATCCCAAGATTTCGTTGTTCCTCTCTCTTTTTCTGTCTTGTTTGTATTCTAGTGTATGAGTGTTAAGTATAAGTGAATGCTGAACACTAATTTAGCTAATTTGCAGTGCATGTCACCAGATGGAACTTTACAGTTACGTGAAATAGTGAAAATGTAGCAAGATATAACAATATACACACAATACATGGCAAAACCTTAAAACTATCTCAAAATATACCACAATGAAATAGGGAACATTGTGAGGCCATGTTGGGCTGAGTATTAATCATACTACACAACTGGTCTTTGAAATACTACTTCTGTCTTAATCTGGTAATATGCTACTTCATGAGCCCATTTAAATTGTTTACAGAAAAATTTTGTTCAAAGGTAGTCTCGACGAATATGTTTGAGGGAATGGGAGGTAAACTGTGTATGTTGATGACATTTTGCTTCATTGCAGACGGATCAGAGGTTTGGGCTGCCTGAAGCCAACATCTATAACACTATGAAATTGTATACTGTATTATGTCAGGTATTTGGTTTAGTGAGTGGAATGCAGAGCTTTTATGGCTCTTAAAAGGCTATTTGAAATGTATTTATTCTGGCAGTAAACTGTGACTAAATAGATTATGTTGAGATTTGCTGACTTTTACTTGGAATGAGCCAACTCTGGGGCTACATGTGCCACGACACAATTAGGCAATTTCTTTTTAATATTTGTTCTCAAGTGACGATGAGAACTAAGAGAGACTTTGACAATTTGTTGACCTACAGAAAGAGATAATTTTGGTAAGCAGCATCCACTTTTCAATCCCATTTTAAAAGTAGGGGTAGAGGTTCCTAGATTTTCTCCATTGTTCATTGCTATGTGTCTATTTTAATGACTATATTACCAACATGCTGGACTGGTATTTAAACTATCCTCTTCAAGACCTCATGGAGAAATTCTGGGTACTGTCCAGATAAAGATTAAAGACATCAGACCTAACAATGCACACACACTGGATATTAAAGCAACCTGCACTTCAATTGACACTTTAGCAAAGCCATAGTCTGATACCCCCAATGCTACAATGAATTGATACAGTAATTAATGAGAAATGAACTTTGACTGAGAACAAAGTTAATGCTTTGTACAGTAAGCTGGCACATCTTTCAAGCACAAAAAATATGTGTTTGTCAGACCTATTTAGGTTTTACATGGTGTTATCAAAATTCCATTGTTATTTTGATGCGCAGTTGTAAGTAAAAACAATTAGGCTGAACATAACACGTTTGAATCACAAACATTATATGCTACAATTCTACAATCTCAATCAAAACATAAACATATAAAAGAGTATGACCTTAGCATCAGTTTGCACAATCATGCTAGAAGCAGTCTAGCCATATTGTTGTCTGTCCAGTGGCTCATTATTTTATCAGTGCAACATTGAGGTTTAACCTCCAGTCCCCACCATGAACCTTACATTTCTGAACCAAATGGCAATATCCAATTAGTTTAAGACAAACATTTACTCCTTCCTCTTACTGAACCTAAAAACTGTTCTAGTACCAATAACCTTTGGAGAACACAGGCTGTGACTTTGCCTTCACCTCAATAAAGCGCTCCATGATCGAATCAAGTGGCTGAGGTCAATAGGACATATGTTCATTTCCCTGGGTCCTCCAGAATCCCTGCAGGCAGAAAAAATATGCTGAGTGTCTTCTGTGACATTTATTGGATGAGAACCAAGTTATATCTCTCTTTTGGCTTTTTCCCATTTCATCTCTTTCATGATGGGTTCCAGTACATTGTATGTGTGTGCATGTATGGACGTGGACATGCACGCGTTTCTGTGCATGTTGTGTATACTTAAACAGTATTTCCACCTCATGGTCACGCTTCAGGCACCAGCACATACTACATCTGTCAGTGTCTCAACAGCGTCACCTCAATTTTCTGCCAACAAGTCTTACTAGTGTGCCTTGAAGGACAGATACTTCTTTCCTGTCTGTATTCAATCCCCGTCTGTGTCTGTCATTCCTTTCCTGCTCACATCACTTTACATCTGTCAGCTTTCAGCACAGTCTTTTGTCAGCCGCCCCCTCACGTTTCATCATCTCGGCCTTACTTCACTTAAATCAAAACAGCAGTGGGAAGAGTCGTAAAAGTCATTCAGATAATTAATGTAGAATTGAGCTGAATTATTATTTAAGTACCAATTTTTCCACTTTAATTTTCACATTTACTCCATTCCTGAGTAATCAAATGACTAAATCTCATAGGGATTCTTGTTGATGTTCTGTTGTTTTCTCCCTACCTAGATGGCTGACTTAGTGAACCCATCAATTTATTAGAACTGACAAGATATGTTTGATAACTATTCATGCAAATTTATTATGACCTGTGATGTTTATTTTTGGAAGAAGGTTCAAAATCAGAAAAGTCCACGTTGCTCCACATTGAATAATCAGGTCATGTATTTTAAGGAGAGCATCCTGTGTTGACTTAACTAAAATATCAAATCATGTTTTCAAACATTTGATAAGACCTTGGGGCAATTTTGATAAGATATTGGGAAGATAATAATTTGACAAATATGACTATTTTAATGTATATTACATTCAGTAATTCCAATTTATTTTACTGGAATTGTGTTTAAGAGCCCAAAACAAGTCGATCTGAAAGGGCAATGTGTTTACGGCAATTTTGAAAATCATAAAAAGAAAAAGTGTGATAAACATTCTCACAGCTACATGTCTATTGCAGCCCCTACTAACATTCTACTAACACCCTTCTTCTACATGGTCTTTCATGTCCCTCATCCAGAACCACATCCCCACAGTGTGTTACAGCACAAACCATAGTTTATTGGGGTGATGGTCTATTTAGGAATAATTACTTTACCCCCATAGTTGAACCTGGCCTACTTTGCTTGAAACAAACTTTAATTAAAAATCCCTCTCTTTTGTTAAACACTGCTAGTCTTTGAGTTTGGCCAGATTTGTGGAGAGTGTGATTAAAGTGGCAGCAGGTGACTTTTATAGAAAAAAGAAACTTTCACGACAATGAGACAGTATAATATGAGATAGATAATCTGTAAAAAAAAAAAAAAAAGCTTAAATTACTTTTTAGAGTCACTGCTCTCGGTCAGAAATACCCAATAATACCCAGGAAATATGGTCTTACCAATGCAACTTAGCTAAAGACGAAGAACGATCTAACGTTACAGAAAGAACTGTTATCGGCCATGGCCATGGTTACTAGTCTGTGTATTTAACTGTGGTGAAGTGAGTGACAGCCCTAAGAAATTCCTATTGGATTTTTGTTTGCTGTTTGTGATCGGGAGTAGTGTAGCGCTCAAAACTGCAGTGGAACCACACAGAAAATGAAGAACAAATATAAAATTTTCCAGAGATTATCTGCCTCATTTCATATTGTCATTTGAAAGTGACATTTTTAACAACTTTCTATAAAAGTTCTCTGTTCCAGCTTTAATAGTTGTCCTGTCAATAGATTTATACAATTTCCTGTACCATTTCCTGCCTATCATGGTTTCTTTTACTACCAAAAAGCTTGACTCACATACTATGTGACAAAGGGGGAATTACCCTAGGGAGCCATGAAGTAAACCAGGAGCTACTTTAAATTAAAAGTAATATGCTAATACCAACTTACCAACACTCAAGAAGACAGACGTCACTTTGATGAGGAAAACCATATCATTGTAACACAATGAGATCTCATCCCTCAGTATCTCTTTACCACCATAATAATCAACATGCAATACTTCAGTTTCGGTTTGACAAGTGATTCTAGTTTTATGTCCCATTAGTAAAATGGTGTTATCAAGACCAAAACCAATCAAAATGTTCCCTTTTAAGCTGTTTACAAAATCATCCAGCTCAGTTTTGACCATATTCAGAGTCCTTAAAAAGGCTATTTTGATGTTAACCAGTTCTGGGCTTGGAAATCATCATTTAACATCAAAGTTTCTTTCTTCTACTACAAATACCAAAGGTAACCAAAAAATTATAAATGCTTCTTTATATATTTTAGTCTCATCATGAACAACAATTCATCTTTATTGATTACTTCACATAAGAGTTTATTTCTAGTTCCTTTCTTACTTAACATTGAAAGTCTCAAACATGGATACAACAGCTTGGCAACTGTAAATCCCTATCGTTCATTTTTAGAATCCAAGGTAACAGCAAATACAGTATGCTGACAGCAACTTGAAAACTTATTGTAGGATAACTAGTTGTGAGATAATGCATTTATTGATATAAATGATTGTGCCATTTTCATATGTTGAAGGAAAAAATTGCTCAAGTGCATTACTGTTATTAATATGTCTATATAATCAAAAGAAGCATCTCAAATGAAAAACTTCAACCGATTTTACCATTGCAGAAGAACTGAACTAGATACATGAAAAAAAAAACAAAGGAGTAGAACAACAACCCATATGGATTGGAAGTCCTTCTTTTACATTTTCTTAGTCATTAGATTTTTGTTTTTTTCTCAGCAGCTTTTTCCAAAGGCAGGTCTTTTTACCACCAAGCCCCAGGGTAACCCATGCATCTGTGTGACCTCTGAAGGATAAAGTTAGGAAATATAATTCACCCAAGCAGCTTCAACAAGTCTTCTCTGTATTCCGCCTTGGCCCTAAAGCCTAGCAGTAAATTTTGTGAACTACAAGTAATAAAGTCTTCCCCTCAGAGGCCTTAGCTTCTTAGGTCAGAGTGCTGATCTAGCATTAGTGTGATACAGTTTGACCATCTCCTTCATTATGATGCAAGAGGTAAAAAGCACACCGGAGGGGTATCATTATTCTAAAACCTTGATGCAAACCCTGGAGATTGAGGCTGAGCGGAAACACTTCAAGCTGACACAGCTAAGCGAAGCAAAGGCTTGACATTAAAAAGATGAAGAAGTATGCTGTGCACGGGGTGGCATGGCTCTGGTTGTTAACTCTTGTCACTAACATCTCCCTCAATCAGTCTCTACCTTATGCTTGTTATTATTTAGGTTGATCTTTGTGTTTTTGGATTTGGAAAACCTTTGCTCCAAAGCGTATTATTCATAATCTGCACTTGCTGTGGAAACTATTGCAAAAACTGAACCCTTGCTACTTGACCTCTATAAAAGGTATCGTCCATCATTGTATTTAAAATATACAAACTCATTGTAGCTGTATGTGACCTATTCAATAGTGAGAATGCAGTTATGAATTAACAAAATTGTCCTATATTACAACACATTCAGTCCCCGTTGAATACCACATCCCAAGCAGATGTAGGGCTGCTGAACGTTTGAAGGTAAACTCCTGACTGTCTTTTAACCGTAAAGCTTTTCCCAAAAACAGGGCGATGTACTATGTGTGCACCAGAGAAATGCTGTGTCTTACAGAAGCATTCAACTAATGGAAGAATTTTGTTACAGCGCATATTTCTATGTTTTTCGTTCAGAGTTACTTTCAAGGAGAAAGGAAGTTGCCATGTCCTGCTCAGAAATGTAAATGGCCCACAATGGTTGTGCTGAAGCCGAAATTTCTCAGAGTTGCGTGGACGCGAGTTGTTCTCGTTCACATACACCCTTCAAGGTCGACAAGACACACCCTGCTGAGCTCCTGTGAAATCCCTCTTGCTGCAGTATACGTCATGGTGTTCTGACATATATAGATGTGGTTTACAACACAGTGATTGTGGCAAAAAGGAACATCTATATTCTGCTTGATGAGCGAGAAAAGGTAATTTTTTTCCCCAAATGTTGGAGAAAAACGAAAAAAGTTTGGTATGACCATGCAGAGCCCTAGACCTTTACACAAGGAAAGTTTCTTGAGGCCTCTAATGCTTTTTTTTTTTTCAAGATTGTCCTGCATTTTAGTCTCCTAATAAATTTAGTTCCGATTCCCTATTCCTGCAGAAGTGTTCATTTCCTGAAACTTTTAGTGTTTTGCATTTAGGCCAAAAGTTTCATATTGTTATCAGAGCAGATTACCTTCTTTCACCTGTTTGGGAATCATCAGACAGGAAATCTTATGATCGTCTTTCACTAATAGAAGAGTTTTTTATCTGTATGAAGATGTTAAACGCTTCAAACACTGCTGCTTCCAATTGCCAAATGCCCTTTTCAATGCTGAAGGATAAATGCTTATGAGATTCTTAAAATAGTTTTTTTTCTTCCTTTTTTAATGTATGCAACTGATGACTGTGCAACAAATTACAGTGAGTAAACATTGCCTAAATTTCCTAAAGATTACCTTACAATTTTACATCCCTACACTTTACCATTTTAGGTGAAACGTCTGTCGTCTTCCTCATTCTTCATGACCCTGTTTGTTAATTAATGTTCATTAACAAACCCTTGAAGACTTACCACAACATGGTGGGGGTTTTTTCGGAAGTTAATTAACCTCTGAGGGCAATGCACTAAATTTTATTTAGGGGTGTTAGTGTAAAAGGGGCTAAACACAAGTTAACCACATCCTGTTGTTTGTAAAAGTCATAATAATGATATGTCTTCCATTGTCGACTACTGGTGTATCACATATCGGGCGAGAGGCGGGGGTACAACCTGGACATGTCGCCATTGTATCCCAGGGCAACACAGACAGACAGGACAAGCACATTTCACACTCACATCTAAAGACAATTTAAGGAATCCAAATAACCAGTCATGTTTTTTGACTGTGGGAGGAAGCCGGAGTAATTGGAGAGAGCCCACGTATGCACGGGAAAAACATTATATTTAGGGTAATTGTTACAAAACTATGAAAAACCTCAAGGGTATTGCAGTTTCCTATTATACTGAATGTTTGATGCTTTTTTTGTAAGTTTATTCAGCAGGAATATTTTGCAGTCTCTAACAAAATAATCAACACCAATCTACCCTGAAAGAAAACAGAGCACCACTTACTAGCTACTTCCAGCGATGCATTGTGACTGATCGCCTGGCCCAAATAATTTCGGGCCACACAAATGTAGCTGCCATCATCTGGTTTGCTTCGTCGTCCATGGATGATGCGTAGGAAGAAGAGGGCTCCACTAGGAAGCAGCATACGATGGGAGCGTGGGTTGTCTCGGTCCGTCTCAACACGCTCTCCATCTTTGTACCATTCCACTGTTGGTGTTGGACGGCCCTCTGCCTTACAGTTGAGCGTGGCTGGCTCCCCTTTGGACACAATCAAATCGGAGGGATGCTCAACAATCCGGGGAGGGAAGTCTTCCTGGCGGAGACGTGACCCTGGAAGGGAAGTAATAATGCAAAATTAGCTGTTTAGTAATTCTCTTCTATGTTTCGGCAGAACGCAGAACATGTCACGACAAAGAGACAGAATGAAGTATAAGAAATAATCCCCCTGCTAAATGCTAATCAAAATAGACAATAGCAGAAGCAGATCATTAATTCATGAAACACGAATGATCAATTATTCACATTTGATTATAGAATTACCTCATAAACAGATGTCATCATAAAATGTAAATCTTTTGTTTTAGCACCCAGGTCCCATCAGATAATGTAAATCAGGATGAAGAAAATTAAACAAAAGTGATGATGTGTGAAATCTTTCAGGAAGCAATATGTTTCAAAAATATGAAACAGATGCCTTTCAAAAATAATACTTGCATACCTTTATATAGCTTTGGAAAAGCTCCAAGGCTGAATTTAAATGAGACAAAAGCACCATGCATGACTGTTCTGACAGAATTATATTAATATGTTTCACAATTGTTTTCATGTCTATGTGTATGTTAAAACTCTTAATGTTGTTTGGTAGGCATCTATCATTTATGATACTGCTTCCCTGCTTGAACTCAGCTACACCGCAGCCTCTGAATTCAACATTGAAGTATGAATCGTTACTTCCAAACACACACACACACTTACAACCACAAAATCACATTTAAACCTTGATTCACTGCTAAGATGTCAATCAATTTGCTCCTTTCACAAAACTGTGTAAGATTTCCACTGAGACTGAGGACAAACAAACCGTCTTAATGACTTCCAGGAACACAGCTCTGATGTCTCTAAACATCTAATATTGCATTCATCTCTCTCCATCTCACCCGGGCACAGTTACCTTCTCACACAATGCCACGTCCAGCCTGGTTAAACCCTACAATCCCTATTATTTTTCTGCGATATCAACTTAAAATCACAATATCTAAATACAGAATTTATTTAAAACGGGTCTGAATTCAAGGTAATCTGAACAAAGGTAAATGTGTTACAAAGTCTTGACAATTGGAACCTAGTTTCATTTTTGAGCACACTCACTGGTTAATTCAGTAGGAAAACCTTGCTCATTCTAAATTTGACAATGTTTTGCCTTTAAAAGTGTCTTTTTTATTTTATTTTTTTAATGGTACAGATTCAATAAGCATTCTGCAGAAAATGTGTTTGATACATTATAGTATCACTTGGTTAGTGCAGATTTGTTGGTTGTACAACCATGATGCAAAAATCACTGTCCAACAACACCTCAGAAGTGACTAAGAGCAGTGCTGGATTGTGCAAAGTTCAAGAACTTTGTGTTTGTTTTTCTGCTGAAGGTAGCCATTACAAGATGGCCTACTGTGGTCATGAAGGGATGGACATCGACAGCAATAATTCTTAGCTAGGGTGGGGTGATTAAACTATGTTACAATGGTCCAGAAGCACCAACATCAGCTTGAACAATTATTACTCTGGAGCCATGTTTTCTTGTTGCTAATATATAATTCTTACTTGGCACTATGAATAACAGAACTAAGGACTTATCAGACAAGGTAATATATCATCAAATATCAACATATTTGGGCTTAAAATAGTTGTTTTGCATACTCTAATTGTAAAAAATTGGCTGGAAATTCTCAGAATATTCTGTGCTGCCATGTGATGTAGTTCTGTTTGAAAATCTCAGCGGATTGGTACAGTCAGACTAGGCTGTCATGCATCAGCAACCAAAGTCTCCTTAAATCCTGTTTCTTTCCAATTCCTTTTTTGTTTTGTTTTCTGATGCTGGGTGCTTCAGACAGTTGTGTTTAGCATGTCCAGATGCCTACATGCACAGAGTTAAAGCTGTTATAGAATCGTAGGATAAGTGTACTTAATAAAATGCAATGTTAACATTCTCCTTGCATTTTAGACCTGCAGCACAAAATATTGTAGTTGTTTATACCAACAAAATAGGAGACTTTATCTGATAATTCCAACCAACCGTTTTTCGGATTTTTTGTGTTATAATGGTGCAAAAGATTAGATAAATTTAAATCAGCAGCAGACCTTCAAAATAACCTGCAAATTAGAGTTGGTCAGGAAAGGCATAATCATTGTACAATTAGTAAACATTATCAGCTTTGAATGTGCCTTATTTTAAAGTAATAAAAATACTATGACGTACTAATAGAATGTTGCTGTGGATTTAATCTTCAGATTTAATTTTGCTTATCCGACTGCACTGTATTTCTATAGTGTAATGCTTCTATTGTTTATCTGATTTAATACTGTTGGTTTACACGTTTATACTTTCAGGGGGACTGAAAACAGCAGCTTCCACAGCTTTAAACAGCACCAACCTGTAATGTGTCAATGGCCTTGGAAAGCAGATAATCCCTACCATGCACTAGTGATGAGATCCTACACTCCCTTTGCAACCAGAAATACCCACACAGGCAGGCATTTAACCACACTGATAACACCCTTACAATTGAGAGAAGGATTTGTAGTGTGTCCATTCTTTTGTGTGTTTTCACATGTGTATTTATTATGTTTTCCAAAAGCGAATAGAAGACAATGTGATATTATCTGCTGCGTTCTATTTGACACAGTAACTCAAACAGACACATTTGCAAAAACTGAGTATAAAAATGCTCATGTTGCATGTTCTCCAGGCAAAATATTTACATGGAACTCTTTGTGGTGTGACTTCACCTCCCCAGCCACATTAATGATCTCTTTTATCTATTTATTTATTTATCTGGGTATTTTTTTCATCAATGCTACTAAGTGGTTGAAGTGACTCAGAATGTGCAACATTCTAAAAATCTGAGTTTATCAAAACTTCCTTCAATAATGGCATGCAAAAATATTTAGAGTAGACCACTTCGTACTTGTCTTGTGTCCCAGTATTCACACACAGATTGAGCTCTATGTGGATTTTTCTTTTTCTTTTTTGTTTTGCTTTTTCAGTGGGGAGGGTTACACAGCTCCAAATTGTTTACAGAAAATTCACCTATTTGCAAAATTTTCCAGTGTTTCAAAGAAAAGGCAGCTCAGGAAATCTGAAACACCTAAAAAAGGCTGGAGAGGTGTGCTTTTTAATTTAATTGGCACTGATTAGCTGTAACTTCACAAGAGGAGATAAGGAACACTGTGTATGTTGGCTTCGGTGGTGGTGTTAAGATGGTTTCTGCTGTGCATATTAGGCCAAATTAACCACACAACAGCTGCACATAACATAACATACTTTTGGAAAATTTCAACACTTCAGATTTCTTCTTGGAGCTGCCTGTAATTGTTATTGCAACACTAAATATGCAGAAAAGCCTTGTAATACGTATGTGTTAGGCAAAAAAAACTCATCATGAAATCTACATAAAGGAAAATAAAACTAATTTCTGGACAATAAAGCAAAGAAAGGACAGTCAATATTGCCCACAGAGCTGCAGGGAGGAAGTGTAAATATTTAATATCAGAACAATTTTCCACACTGTCTAGACTAGTAAAGGGATATCAGAACAATACAAACAAGACAGAGACTGTGGCCTTTGGTCCCTGTTTACAGCACACATGCTGCTTTTCTTGTTCTTAATTGTGTTGGACTGACGCCTGGGGGTCCACGCAACTCCCTAAGCTCCTTGGCATTACTGAGAGGCAATATCGGTCTGCCACAAGTGAGCCCCCAAAACACCGGTCTTTATCTGCAAAGGGCCAGCAGCCAGCATGAAATCAGTATGCAAAAACATGCACACAGGTGCACAATGAGCTACATGGATCCAAACCAAAGGCAATTTGTTGCACATTTCAAATGACAAAATGAATGTTTTTTTTGGTTTTTTTGTTTTCTTTTGTTTTGTTTTTTTCAGTTTGATGCCGTTTTGTCTTGTTTTGGGGAACTGCTTGGGTAGGTTTGACAAAGACTGTGAGAAAGCAGCTTAGGAAAATCTTTTGTCAGCATAGACAAACCGAGACTGTCAGAATAATAAGCTTAATTTGGATTTTTCTTTATAAAACAGTAATAAATGCTAGATAACTAAAAGAAATAATTCCTGCTCTTTAAAGTTAGTGTATTCTATGTAATAGTATACCCATTTTCGTGGAATATGATTGTTTTCTAATGCTTTAACCATTCCAAATTTATTTAATTCTGATTATGTTTTATGAACTATGATATTAGCAGGAAAGAAAAACATGTAAAAAGAGCAGCTGTTGTAAATAAATGGTTTTACTTTAATTTGCTTTTGCTTTCGTTTTACGAAACAAAAGTCAAATAACTAGAATTCAAATTTCATCTGTAATTATTTCAAAGGGACTGCAAAATGCATTTATTGTGTGTATGTTGTAGGAACTGTAAATCCTTGCTCTAATGTTAAGATCTTTTAAGAGCCGCCAACATTTCAAAATCTAAAATGTACTTTTTTCAACTGAAATGGAAAGCCCTAAGAACTAAAACATACCATCATTGGTGTGCACCAATCAGCCTATCTGTTTTCAAATGAAAGTTGTGCTCTCTCCATCCCACTATGTCTAAGCCTTAATACATTCCAGCCATGTGTTGATGCTTTGTAAGAAAATATTTTTAAATATGAAGATAAATCAGTTATATTGAAACAAGCATAATTTACACAGAGAGCCACTATGACCTACTAGCATTTACATGTAGTTAAACTTTCAATCTACCAATTTTCTGATTACCATTAAAGGCCAAAAGAGACTAGATTTATTTATATCATTGTAATCTTAGACCAACAAACGTAAACTATTTAGGGATGTTATACATTTAAAATTGGTTCCTACCATACAAAGTCGTATTTAACTTGAAATGATCAATAAATACGATAAGACTGAATAAGATAAGATCTGTAAAACAAAATCATAGACATTCCTTTGAGTGTAGGTATACAAATTGTAAAAGCAGAATGAAGAAAATGAAGTATAAGGTTATACATTATAGGAAGAGGAATAAGGCAGTTGTTAAAGAAAAACAAATCATCACCATATGGCCTGTAATAACACACTGCAGACGCAATTTTCCTCCACGGTGGTGGTCGTATATGAGCCCACCCAGGTTTTGTTGATGATATAACCATATTTAGAAATGCAATGAAGACTTTCAATATGACAATTTGGATTCGAAACCAAAGATATATTCAGAAACAAACAAAAAAATTTACAATCTCATTACTATCCTATGTGGTGGACACACACACACACACAAATCTTAATGCTTCAGTGAAGACCTGCACTTCAGAAATCTACTAAGATTCAGAGATGCAATTCTTAATGAATGTGAATAATTGTCTCTTTGTGGTTTATCCAAACAAGACAGTCATTGAAAAGCAGTTGGTGACATTTATGAAGCTAGAATGCACCAGACATATTGTCACCCTTTCATGGTGCTAAAAGCTGACTGACACAATCAGACTGCTTTGTTACTGTGAGACTAAGACTACAAGAGCCACAGTAGTGGTTAAATTTCAAGCTGTTGTGCTTTGGGATTTCTTATGCCTTAGTGTTAGTGCCATTTTTTTGTGGAGCCGGGGAATGAATCTGCTAATAAAGGCATGGAGATTTTCTGGGAGGCTTAGGACAGAGTAATAAATAGACTGTCTTGTTAAGGCAACCAATTCTTTTCAAAATGCAAAGGTCATTTTGTCTTCCTTCTTAGAGACCCAAGGGTTACATCATTGATCAAAGTCTAAACTTTTAATGGCAAGCACATACTTCCAGAAGCTTTAGTGGTCATAGTTGGAGTCCAGTAAGTCAAACCACACCACACCAGAACAGATGATGAGCCATGGAGGATAACAGGAAAAGAAAATGACACATGAGAGATTTGAGAGAGTATCTCTGAAACACCAATGACTTGTTAAAATAATTGAGCCCAAAAGCCTCAGATAGTGTTGCTGGAAGAAAAATAGTATCAAGTACTAAAACATTTTCACACCACTGATTTTCTTTTTTTTTTTATGATTATTGTTTCGCTGACTTAAAAAAAATAATTTCCAGTTAAAAAAATAAATACAGGAGTTTATAAAAAATTTTTTTTTTTTAAGTATCATACTATGACCTACAAAAAGAAATCCCATATGCCCAAAGTCGACATTTTTGTGATAGAAAAAATCACTACCCATGTACAATGCTTAGGGTTACGTCAGGTTACGTTCTTTTAGTGTTATGGTTTACCGCACTTACTAATATCAGACACCTTGTGATACCTTATGATAGGGTAGTGTCATTTGAAAGTAACTTTGAAGGTAGTTATCATTGTTCAATTAGACTTTTAGTTAAATAAGAAAGTGCTTTTACAAGAGATCCTCCCTAAGTTAGGCAGGCATAATTACTTTAGAGCTTTAGCTGAAAGGTTTTCAATCTGCTGATGAGAAGGCCGGATGCTGCCTATAGTACAACAAAAGTGGTAATATGTATATAACCTCATTGGGATGTTAAAAGGTTTTTTTATTATTATTTAGAGTGCCTCTCAATTAATTAACGTAATTAACTTTTTCTGTGAGGTAATTTCACTTACAAAAGAGCTGGTGTAAAAATAATACCAATTATTGTTAAAGTAAAAACTCATATGGCAGTCTGAAATCCTATAAATGGGTTATAAACACTCCAAACATGGCTCAATAGACTTTTCCAGGAAATTATGAGGAAACTTAAACTTACAAACTTAAAAATAAAAAAAATAAAAATGTAATCAGCATACACCATTCCAGTCTAGGTTTGACTACTCTATTTATTCTGATTTGCGTGCTTTAACATATAAAATAAATGTTTCACAAAGGTTAAACCGTGCATTAGTTATTCAGTTCTGGTAAGATCCGATAAAGAAGTTACATTACTTGATCTAACTTATGCTGCAAAATGCCAACTATTTTTAAGTTTGCATAAACAGAAAGCTTAAAAGCAGAAGATCTAGTCAGTGGTATTTTCAAATGACTTAAAATATTCTGTTACCATTTTTGCTGTTTACTAGGAACACAAAATGCGGCAACGGTAACAATTTCAAATCCTAGTGCTGATTGTTTTGCTCTTTGGAGCTCACACATACATATAAAAACTACATTTAACACATTCAATTAGATTCACAACTTTAGCACAACAGTTAATTGGCAAAATAATGAATTATAAGAAAATCAGAAGCTACAGCCAAAAGAAAAGAAAAGCTCTTTTGAAGATACAACCCGTTAAACTTTTACTCATGGGTAAATAAGCTTCCAAGTTGTTTCCAGAATCTAGCCGGCTGATTTTTGTTCATTACATTTGTTGGTAGAATCATCTTAAATATCTCATGGTATTACAAGACAAATAAGCCAATTCAACCAAATGTCAACCTCTTCTCGTTTTCATTTCCTCTAGACACACAGTCTAAAAATACACACTCTGTAAAGTGAAATACAATGAACCAATAAATACCGCACATTCTTGCCTAGGGTGTAATAAACTGTGATTAGGTGGAAAAGTAGAACACTGTCATTCAGTCAAGAATGTGAGTTTTCCTGGGCCAGAAAAAGGTGTCAAAAACCATGCTCCCTCTTCTGCTTTTGTCGCCTAAAATTGCGCTTGACTTGAACATGTGTTTTAAATCACAAGTTATTAATAGCTCTGTTTGCACCAGCCTAAACTGTAAAGCAACCTTTCTTTCTGCTGCTGCCCTTCCAGCAACACAATGCACCAAAATGAGGCTCTGGTCTTTGGGGAGGCGAGCCAAGGTCATGTGCACGATAACACCTCCCAACTGCAGCACCCAGATGTTCAGGGCAAGATATGAGGCTGAGGGTAAATGTAAACAGGAGAAATATGCTTACAATCTTAGCTACAGGCTCAGCAACTGACTATTGATTGTTGGTCAAATACATTCATACGTAATACCACATTAGAGATTGGCAGATTTAATGGTCAGAAGTTATAAATTACGTCCCAGCATGGTTGAAATGCAGGCTGAGTATTTGACTTAGTCTTTAACTTAAATACCAAATTTGTTTTAACACATTTTTTTCTAACACTGCAATTAGAAGAAGAAGGGTGAAAAAATGCCATCTGTTAAATGCTCACTGGAAAGGTAACAAGCAAGAAGTCCCCAGGGTACTCTCGAACCAGAACATTGCTGGTGCACGATAAACATCTGAGCCAAGTAGGTCACCGGGACACTTTAATCGGAGTGTAAATCTATCAAGCTGTCTGTGACATAAGAGAGGACCAAACTTAGTGGACCCTTCAGCTACTATCACTCCATTTTGTATGAATATAACAATAATATTTCATTGCAGCTCTTAAGCATGCTTTAAGTTTAATAATGATGTAAATGGCAAAGTTTATTAAATTATGCATGAGCATATTACAAAGTATGCTCATGCCTTTTAGAGCTAATCCAATTTTATTTAAAAAGTGAAATACTCTTGAGAAGAATAATCCCCACCTTCCATATAGTATTTGGCATATTTCTTCAACATGGTGAGCGAATGACCTGAGGTGGATGATAGTCTGAAGCTTACCTCCTCTGTGTGTGATGAAAATAACCTATGAGCACAAGTGCGCAGGAAAGGCCAGCAGACAATCCAAGGGATTATTTTCACTCCATTAAATCATCAGTGAAAAGAAAGTGGTTGTACAGTACATTGATTATCACGCAGTGAGAGCTGGGGAATTTCACATAAAAGGGAGAGATTCTGAATTTGAAAGCTATGGTTTGTTATTTAATAAATATCAGAAGGTTATTTTTGCGTGTATTGATTTCTGCAAGATATATCTAATCCTTAAAAAGCCAGTCGTGGTTTTATATCAGATTTTTCCAATATAAAAGCGCAAAAATCTAAGTAGACTTAGACATAAGACCCAAGGCTGACCTTCAAAAAACGTCAGCGAAACATTTAGATTTTTCTTCTTGAACTTAAGTGTGTTACTAATCATTGGTTGTAATGCTCCCAGTTTTAATATAAGAGGCATGTGCCTTTTTTTAACTATCGTTCGAGAATACCAATGTTACATTGTTTCATAAATGTAATTTGATTACTCTCCCAAAAATGTATCTGCACCCAAATCTATGGCAGCTCTCTTAATGAGCACCCCTTAAAAGAGAGAGAGTGATAGATTTAAAGTCAAGAACCAAACTGACAAGGAAAAAAAGGGATGTAAAAAAAAATAAAAGCATGTTGACAGGCATTAGAGGCAGATTTACCAAGCTCTGCAAATTAGCATCTGTTTGCAAATCATAACTAACACCTGTGGGAGTGTCCACTGGTGTGGTTGATGACCTAAAGCTGCTCAGATGTAGAAACACAGCTCATTTCAATAATGACTGAAGCAGTCTGCCAGGAGACATGTAAATCAGCCCGACACTGCAAACAAGCAGATCTGTAAGTAATCAGCGGCTTAAAATTTGGTTTCACACAAATACATGTGATCAACTGTTCTGGTATTTTAAAACATGGCGTTTGGAGCATATTTAATTGGTATTAGGACTACATTCACTTCAATGTCACTGCACAAGCTCTTAAATTTTCAACAATACTATTTTGTCATGGTTCAGGATCAAATGTTGAAGTCTGAACTGCAGCAAGATATCAAATACCACATGATCTCAGCATCTAAAAATACAAGACAGGAAGACTGGAAAAAATATGACCAATAATTACAAAATCAATATTTATATTAAATGGGTATGGGTATATTTGTAATGAAGTGACTAAATAGTTGGATAGATATTTTGTTGCATTCTTGGCAATATATTCTTTTATAAGATAAAATGCTAATACAATTACTAAATAACATACTTCAGTCTTTTTGACTACTCAAAAATTAAACGAGTTATTTTGCCTGTTTGGTTAGTCACAAATTCTGGTTTTTGATTTCAATTTGATTTATTAAGGCTGAAAAAACATATTTTTCCATCCTTGCTTTATGCAAGGAGTAAGTAAGTAGTTCAAAATTCTATTTTAAATTATTAAAACTTAATTGTTGTTAAATGTTAGCAATAACCAGCATGAGTCTATGAAGGTGGTTTCCTAATTTTTTACTTTAACTACATTGGAGGGTTTTTAAACAAAAACTGCCTTTTTAAGGTCTAATTTTTGTTAAATCTGGAAAACTGCAAGCTTTGTTTTAGCTTTAGCTTTTAGCCATTGGGAAGTGACTAGAAATCTTGATGGTGTCTTCTAATCATTGAAACCACTAAGGGTACTCTGTTTGGAGGTGACAAAATGGATGTCAGCTAGTCTCCTTTATTATTTCCTGGCAAAGACGTGGAATCCTGGTTTCTATCAATTATGGTGGACAGCAGATTATGCAATTAACAGATTACCCCAAGACAACATTGGCTTTGTTTTTAGAGTGCAGTGTTTTTTTTTATATCTAAAAGGTTAGATATAAAGATTTTATGTGAAAAAGGTTTAACTTTTTTTTCACTCCAGTCCACTGAATATTAAACATGATCCAAAAAAGATGTTAAATCACAATGAATTCATCATTTAACAAGGGAAGAATAATATTTTCTAGTTAGGCTTTAAAAGCCTTTTTCTCCTTAATATATAAAATCAAAATTTGAAAACTGTAATATATTTTTTTTTAGTCAGGCTCATCATGGCTTGGTGTTCAAATATCTTTTATGATCTTAAAGTGTGGTAAAAGCATAAGAAATCAGTAAGGATGGTTAATGCTTTATAAGGGCACTGTTAATATGCCCTTGCATATTTACCATACACAGAACATGTCAGCAGACTCTAACTACCATGCTCTGTAAAGCATTTACGGGTAGAGTGTGTCTGTTTATAATACTCTGACAGACTATAGTCGGAGAATCACATAGGGAAAATAAGTATCTGACTTTATTAATTGGACTTGGACATGAAGAGTGAATTTATGCAGTATTTTAGCTTGGAAAATGAACTTCAATGAGGACTTCACACATCCCTGAGGAGGGTTATACCACTACCAGTAATTGAGCTTCCCTACAGACATCAATTTTCCATTTGCACTGGCCAATTAACAAAGTAAATTGTGAAGTTTACAATATTGACTTGTGGATGGGGTTGTTATGAGCTGAATACAAATGGATATTAGACTTTTCATATTTTAAAATTCTCCAGTAATTTGAAAACCCTTTACCTTTTTACTTGACAGTTCTTGCAGCTTTGTATTGGTCTATCACATCAAACATAACAAACTATGGTAAAATTTGTGGTTTTAAAATGAGATGATGAAAAAAAAGGCAAGTAGATAAATCATTCGCAGAGCACTGTGTTGCCAGCAATGGGGTAAGGGTGCTGTGTAGTGTCAAAAGACACTTTTAAGCTCTTGGCATTTAAAATTGAACTATCAGATTAAATCATGACGGTACAGCCTCTGAGACTCAGTTTTCCCCCCACCCATGTGAATAAAATCATTTGGAAGTCTAAGGTTTATTTATTCCATAAGAGTTGTCATTGATAATGTAGCCATAGATTTCAGTTACTGCATGTCAGTTAATGTCTGGGTTATTAGAGTCACACAGACCTCTACATCTGGAACTGGCTCTATATGAATTGCGTCAGCAAGACGTTACTATTGTGACTTGTGACATTGTTTGTTATATGTATGTGAACCCAACTGCATGCATTGTAAAAAGTGATAATGGAGCAGATCAAAACATTTGAATTTGTGTTGGTTGAAAAAAATATTCCTTTTTTTTCCAGCAAAATGTGTTTTGAATAATCAAAAAAAATAGTAAAGAACTTGCAAATGGAAAATTACACAAAAGCTCTAAAAATAAATATTAGCAGTAACCCTTCATTTGTGCTACTAGAGTATTTAACAATTTTGTAAAAAAATCTTGTTGAAAACCTGAAAAAATATGTCTTTATTTAGATACTTATTTGATAAAAGAAAAGTACTAAAAAAGACTTCCATGAAATAAATAATATTTTTGTCCGCTGCTCTCCTTATGGGAGGCTGCAAGAGGCAAAAAAGAAGACTACAGAAACCCACAATAGGACTTCAAAGGGCTTACAACAAGCTTGGTAATATGAAAAAAAACATCTCTCCATAAGTGTATTGTTTATCTGATATGTGCAAGGAGAACTTTGTTCTCTTTAATTCTCAAGTCTAAATCTTTATTATCTGAACACCAGAGCAGAGCACAGGTTGTACATAAAACAAATATAGCTTTACATTGTGAAGCATGGGGATGAAAGTGTCGCAATTCTTTGCTGCATCAGGACCTGGCCAACATACATCATAGAATCTACCATAAACAAAAACTATGTGACAATGTTGGAACAAGTGAGTCAAAGCCTGGATCTTGGCTTTCCTGAAATTATGATGGCTGACAATTGGGTGATTGGAAATGTCTCCTTAGGCTGCTGTCAGAGATTACTAGATTGATACAAGCAGTGTCTCTTTGCACTTAGTACATCTAAGAGATCTGTGAAGGGGTAAGACTTATTATTAGAGGTGTCATTACTTCCTTAGAAAACGTTTTTTTGTCGGTGAGTTTTGTTTAATAAGTAAAACGTGGTCAATCGAAAGAAAGAAAAACCTCTGGGATTTCCATTTTTGTTCAAAAACTGCATATAAAGTGATAATAAAATACAGGTTAATTATCTGACACAAAAAAAATTTATTCACCAAACATAAGCATTTTTTTTTGAATAAGCCGATGCAGCAATGGAGGAAGATGGTTCGGAGAATCTGATTTCAAACAAGAGAATAGAAGCATTACAGAAACGATCTCAAAATGAGTACAAATTTAAATAGAAAAAATACTTAACTAAGTTTGGTAAACTAGGTTCTGCACAGGGCATATCACTTATACATGCTCTTCTACTTGTTAATGAGGCTTACTGTCAAAGGGCTTAAACTGCCTTGAGAGTCTACATTCCAATGTCAAACTTTGCTTAATGAAGGTAATATTATATGGTCATCCCTGTAATCACAAGGCCAGTCCTGAGGGCATGGGTCTCACATTTGCCTTTGATCAAACTGCCTGCACCTTTAACTTAAGGCTACCAGGGATACCAGCGAACCAAGAGATGTTAATTTGAAGGCTAAGATAGAATGTTTTAAAAAGGGCAAAAAAAATTAAATCTTTGTATGATGCAGACATGCATACATGAAAACCTGGTTCTATGTATTCATGAATCGTAGTTGTCGGTAGGTTCATAAGCAGGCAAAAAAAGTTGACTGCTTCGCAAGATGGTTGCTAAGTTGGTCAACTTACAGTTATATTCATTAATATAATAGTTTCAAGATATCAAGAGCAATTCACATTTTAGGATGATTAGTGTCAAAATACGCCAAATATACTGCATTGGTGCAGATTAATTTTTTTTATTCTGTTCCACGGCATACAATTTCAAAATCCACCTAATAATAGATGTGCTAATTAAAGCAATTTATGCATGTTTTGGAGCTCCTCTGTGAGAGATGCTCTGATGGGAAACGGTTCTCTATGCAGCCAACTTCACATAAAACGCTCTGAACCTTGTCAATAATGACAAGGAGACAGCTGAAGGAGAAAGATGAGAAGGATCGAGGAAATGGCAAAGGGATAATGTGCGCCACTGATGTGTAGTCTTGCTGCACTCATGCATTCTTTGTTGTTATTTTAACTAATCTTAGGTTTAACAGTCGAAGCGGGCCTAATTGGTATGTATGAGAACACATCTATTTTCCCGATGCGCCTGAGCATGAAAACTAAATGACTGCTGAAGATCTATCAAGAGGCGTATTGATTCAATTGATTATTAGCCGGCTGGTTGGATAGGAGAGATGACTAATAGGAAGCATCTCTGAGGTTGCATCACGGTGACCTTTTTATCTGCCTTTCCCAAATATTCACTCTACTGATTACTTCGAATACTACACGGATGAGAAGTAACACACTTAAAACTTTCCTAACATAGATCTGCAAGTTGAAGCATCAACATGGTTTGTAGTTTAATATCAAAATATGAGCACATGCATGCTCCAGCCTGTTAAATGGATTGCCATTATGAATTTGCATAATAAGCACATATTTCAAGAGCAGAACGTCACTCTTATAAAATCTAAACACTGTGAACAGCAGATTTATTTAACCAAGCAATTACCCCAAGTGCCTTAGCTAACAGACATAGCTGGACACTGACCTCAGAAAAGAAAACAAAAGTAAAAGAAGTTCAAATAAGCACAGAGAAAACCACAAACCCACAAGGACTTCTAAGCTTAGGCGTTTACTATCCTTCTATCCATGAGTGCAACTTGCTTCACCATGTAGAACTTTTTCCGTACGTGTATTTAGCAGCAAATAGATGTAAAGAAATAAAAACAGCACAAATACAAATTTAACAACTTTTCAGCACATGGCATGTTAAAGCCACTAACTCATGCATTTTATTGATGGATGATAATATACGCAAATAAAAGCATGAGAAAGGTGTAGCTGTCAGATGTAGCTACAGCTTTACAAATAGAAAATACTGGATTGATTCAAGTACAACTTAATGCATTAGAGGTCTCCTAATTGGTAATCCTTCATCTAAAAATTGAAAGAGATTATACAACTTTAACCCTACCAACATATAACTGCCCACATACACTTACTGTCCAGGTAAGAGTATCAATTAGAAGTTTTCTAAGAGCTTCAGTAGAGCTCTGGAGAAACTATAGAGAATGTGAAGAAAAAGCTGAAACAGTGTAACTATTACCAGTGAATGCCTCAACTCTGGCCTTTTTGGGTCCATGCTGAGAGGAAATCCATGGCAAAAACAAACCTTTCCAAACCTCTTTGGAGTTTGCAACAAGGAGTGGGGATATGTTGAAGGTGTTCTGAGCAGAAAAGCCCAACACTAAAAAATCTGGCTAACATAAAAAACACAATGAGTGACTAACTCTAAGAAAAAAGAAGAAAAAAAACTACAACATTTAGGAATATAGATTTTAAAATATTTAAAAATCTTAAATAGTTTTCAGGAATTGGTTATTTTGCCCCCGTAACTGTGAATCCATTTACCTGTCAATTTGAGGAAACAACCGATTTTTTTCAACGTGCCTAAGCTTTAGCATTTGAATTGTTTAGCCAACCACAGTAAAATTTGTATCTCTTAATTCCACTACTACAATCCTTAACAAGTACACTCATGTGTTTCAAAAAAATGTATGTTTTTTTTTTTGGGGGTGTGGGTTTGTATTTATTAACAAATATTTATTGTCACAACTGATTGGAGCAAACCATGGATATGAATGTCTTTCATCTCCAATAGGTTATTTCTGCTTGTTTCATCAAATAATGTCCCAGTAAAGGTTATGACTGTAATTTGATAATCTGTGAAAATGTAAAATACTTAACTGTAACTGAAACATGTGAACTAAGCCAGTATGAGTGGAAAGCTTTGTGAGAGCAGAGGAGATTTAGGGAGTATCCTGCAGGCGAGGAACCTACTACCTCTCTAAAGCAAACAGATGCCAATCGATCCATCTCAAAATGAAGACTGGGGCGTGTAAATGCCACTTTGGCTCTGTAAGTGTGTGTGTGTCTCTGCATGTGTGTGCTCGTGTCTCTGGGAAGATGTGATGACCTGTGACCTCTAGGCCCATAGGCACTTGTCAGAGCTCCATGTAACTTAATTCTCCTCAGGTTAGCAACCACACTCGCATCTCCAGAGGAAACCAGTGAGTAAACAAGAAAAGGCAATCATGAATCACGGCTTTCAGCGGGCGATCCGAAAACACTCATTAAAAAAACGAGCTTACTCTAACACCATTACATATGCATTCATGCACACTCAGGCAGAACCAAGCAATTCCTGCAACATCTGCAGAGGCTTGCGAGATTAGGATACAGTCCTGGTTATTTCCCTTCAGCTGATTCTGGTGGGCAACATTGTATGCAAACAACTGAGTTAAACACAGCTCAGTTAGCATTACCTTATTTTTACAAAGTGTGATTTGACTAATCCTTTAAATGATAGTGAAAACATTATTACAATACTCTTCAGATCAAAACTGTGGGTATGCAGATGTAGATGCAAGCTAATATTCTGGTATTCCTGGTTAAAAAAAAAATATCCACATATTTGTTTTTACCAGGAATGCATTTATATTCATTTAGGGGTTATTTTAAAATCTAAAATACTGAGTATAAATCAGGTGTGTTTATAGTAACCAGGTTTAAAAAACGGAAAACTGCAAAAGCAATAAACTGTCTGGCTAAATAGGGACACATTTGTCACACATCAGAGTGACCAGGATGCTTAGGGAGACAAAAAAACCTACATAGCCCACAGATTTAAAACAGCAGCAAACAGTGACATCTTGGGGTCACAAAGTCCTAATAATAAGATAATAGATAATAGTATTTTTATGGTAACTGGTTATTTTAGAGAAAAGCCTCATCTAAACTAGCATTATACTATAAGTAGGGTCAAGTTCTGCAAACTTTACTGGGTGCTTTTGTCTACAGACATTACGAGCACAGTCACACCAGAGTTGCTTAGTTCGCTTTAAACTGACCAGAGATCATGGAAAAACTCTCTCTTTTATGGGTCATGGTTCTCTTTGAAGAGAAACCTAATGCGGGAGGTAAATTAAACCATCCATTATATTTAGAAGAAAAAGGGGCATTTCTAATGATGTAAAGATACATGTGTTGTAAAAATGTTTCATGTAAAATCCAAGCGATATAAAAAGCTTCAGAAAAACCATCTTCTTTTGGAAGGTTTGAGGTGAAACAAAGACAAAAAATGGAGAAAGTATCCTAAGTAAGTAAGTTTGGTGGAGCATCTGTAATGCTGTGGGCCTATTTCTCCTATAAATCTCTAAGGAACGTTGCTAGAGTACATGGCATGATAATGTCTTAAAAGTTTCAAAAATATTTAAATAGAAATCTGAAAAAAAATGTTTATCAGGGTATTGCATCGGCCTCCTTGTCCAACTGTAATAACCAAATCAACGTAGACATAGTTCGACACAACAAAACACAACCTTTGACCATGGGCATCCCTTTCTCAAGACATCCATTTTGTGGAAAAAAAGAGAAAATAAACAAAGAGTGCACAAGTCAGGATGTAGGGCTTTGGACAAACTATTGATGTTGCTTAACAACAAACAGCCAAGCATTAGTCTTCATGCCCAACAATGTGAAATGATCAAGGCAAAGATGACGAGCTATATTAGTAGATAAATGGCTGGTACAAAGCGACTGTACCAAATAGTTGTGCCCCCACTGATTCTGGGTCAGGTCCCGCTACTGTAATCAAATATTGGTTATTTTCACACATCCTAATGGTTCAAGGAAATGTGTCCATCTCTATAAATGAAAGAAAGTCTGAACAAATTGTGAAATTGTAACATGTAAAATTGTAAGTACCTTAAAACCTCAAAGAAACTGTGGACAAAAAAAACACAACATCCGCCTGTATGCATTCGACAGTTGCCCAGAGACTGGAATATTGCCAAATATCCAACATAACAAACAAACCTACTCTTAACAAAAAGCTTTCTAAACAGGCAGATGTTCAGAAGAGTATTAAGTGCACACG
The DNA here is from genome assembly GCA_032876305.1 of Orestias chungarensis. Taxonomy (NCBI): domain Eukaryota; kingdom Metazoa; phylum Chordata; class Actinopteri; order Cyprinodontiformes; family Cyprinodontidae; genus Orestias; species Orestias chungarensis. The sequence continues at coordinate 2,956,809 of JAVLVB010000078.1, read as the reverse complement.
TGCTGAGGGAGAATGAAAAGAATTTTGTCAAATTCGTCTGCGCATAAAGGAAAACGGTGCAGAAAGATGTCCTGTTAGCAGTCTCCTCATTAGGAGCCGTATCCAGCACATCGCTGTCACCATCACCCCGACCACGGGGTGCCTTGTTAAACCCAAAGTTTGACACCACAGGTCAGCTTCTTCCAATCAAGCCACCGTAACTGGTGGTCCAGCATCTTGCAGCAATCCCATGCCACATTTTTGAGTCGCAACAGTCTTTGCAGGAGTGAGCACTCGTTGCTAGAATGACATGAGTGAGTACACCTGAACCCCGACCTCTGCACATTTGACGCCAGCAGACGAGCCACATGTCTCAGTTAAACTGTTTCCCCATGGGGCCGCCGCATTCGCAGCACTGATGGAATTAGTCTGTGCTCTGCTGGTCTCTGAGGCCCTGTGGTACCTCCTTCTCCACCGATAACATGTGAATGAGAAGGCGAAATTAGCCTCAGAGGACCTTAGCTACTTAATGCTAATGCAATTAGATTATGAATTAGCTTTGCTAGTACAATTAGTACAACAATACTCTATTTATTTGTTGGGATTGAAAGCAAAGCAAGATGTGGTACAGTGCAACATGCTTCCGTACACCAAACCAATTGGTTGCAGCGATCTTTTCATCACCTTCATTTTATTAGGCCATTATATTTGTCAAAAGTTTGGTCCGGGACCAGAGCATCTTGTCTTGGGCCAAAAGATTATCGTTCAACAGCAAAATCTTTTCATACTGAACCATGAACAGGTTGGGTTTCATCGCATTTGTAACAATGTCACAAACCAAACCATATCACCCCCATCAGTCAGACAGGAAAAACATAGCAAGCAAATTAATACATATCCTTAAAGATTAACACCGGGCTGACAAAAAGGCCCTCTTCATACAAAACAGACATAATCGCTGGCAGTCTTACAGTTAAAGTAGAGGCCTACATACCAGTGAACATACACCATGCTGGCTGGTAGCAATGGTAGCCACATTAACTGTGCCAAGACCCAAAATAACACACTTTATACAAATTAAATGCTAACTATGTAATCATGGCTAAAAATGAAAAATATTAACGTTTTTATTGCATTGCAACACCTACTGCTCTCTTAAACACATGAGACTGAAGTCAACTCTTTTCCTTGAAATAAATATTGACACACATTAGAAAGATTCCTTGAGGCATTGGTGTAGTTACAATAAACAAATAAGTTAATTAATGTAAAGTTAAACAAAAAAATCAGTTGGAATAGTGGACTCCCACATTAATTGGATACTGATGTTAAGTATTGTTAACATCATGTTAATGTATGAATGTATCTTTTCAGTGGTAAGGAAATAACATTTGGATAATCGTCTAAAACCTCTAAAGGAAGTCACATTGTTTCCTTTCATTATATATGCAACTATGTAATTCCAGAATAAGCTGTGTTTTTCCTACCAGAAGATTGCATCTTTTGCCAGCTGTACTCACATTACTGTCTTTGTTTCTGGGGGGGGGGGGGGGGGGGG
>JAVLVB010000078.1:2931785-2943603 GCA_032876305.1 Orestias chungarensis | reverse complement strand
ATATATATATATATATATATATATATATATATATATATATATATATATATTTATATATATATGCACTTCTGTCAGACTTATTTTTTCTTATTCAAATAAAGGCAATTTGCTATTTTTCATTCTGTGTGAACAGTTTACAACCATAAAGCAGAGAAGAATTGTACTTTTTGGTAAACTGTATACATTTGAGTCAGGTTTGTTGTCTTACTCACATCATTGATTATTACCTATTTTCATGTATAAAAGTAAAAGCATGGCACTATGAGTAATTTAATAGACTAGGAGGCCCAAAGCATAAATTATTTTTCTCTGTTTTTGCTACAGATGTGAGAAATTATCATTTCAAGTCCTATTTCCTTTCAAACAAGTATGTCTGTATTGAATAAAACTATGATGATACTGATGATTGTTATTAAATTGATTAATGTTTAACTTTTAAAGCCTTAAACGAAACACAAAAAGCATTGTATATTATAGACATACAAACGTAGTAGTCTTATAAAGCTTGTTGAATGTTCATCAGAGCCTAAACAGTCCTTGGGCGGTATGGGGGTAGAGGGGTATTGGGGTCCAGTGTTTGTGTGGACGAGGGCAGCAGGAAAAGTGAGGGTGGATAGTTTGCTAACATAAAGCAATGATGTAAAGTAACAACAGTCATAGGGAAATAATTTTCATTTGAAAGGTTGTTGAGATATTTTGCTCACGATTTGTTCACATAAGCAAAGACAGCTCTAAAAATTTTACTTTGTACCAGATTCATCATTTAAAACTTGACTTAACTTTATGAGTTGACTTACACATTTAGAATTTATGCTTGAGTAGGGACTTACTTGTCTTTACCTGGGTCTTTACTCTGGATTTGATACTTTTTGCAAACAATGACCCTAATGACACTTTTGGTCAGTACCACATTTAGTACCAGTACCACAGTTTCAGATTTCACAGATTTGACTTATTTTACAGACATACCACGTATGAGTTTTTACTATATGGATTTGTAAATGTCATGGAGTAAGGGCAATTTTTATTCATGATTATGGGTAAAGCCAATCTTACCTTTGTCTCTACATCCCTGTACACATCTGTAATTATTCATGAGCAGGTCTGTAACACAAACAACACCAGGGTGCAACGTGGAAGCAGAGGACACAACCAGGGAGCATGATTCACTGACGGATTCTGGAATCTAAATCAGAAACACAGTGGGAAGCATGTGAGGGAACAAACCAATGCTATCAAAACAGACAGCTGTGGTTATTTGATGTCCTCAAAACACACCTGCATATATTACTGTCACCGAGGCAAAGTCATACATCACACACTTTTACATTAGACCAAGAGAAGCTGAGGAGATCTGAGGAGTTCTTATCAGTGCCTGGCAGTTATCACTGACATATAGCTGTGTCTTTTGGGGAAATGGATGAGAATACAAACACAGGCTTTCATCAGTGACTCTTTAAGGCTTTGAAGGAGCTATCGGAGCAAGACAAAGGATATTAAAAGTGTAAGAGAAAATGTCAGCAGGTCTGTTGGAATTCATTGAGAAGATGGGTTAGGAGCTGACCAGGCGGATGAATCACTTTGAGGACTGTCAGATAATCACATGGATGAGCTTCAAAGGGTGCTGAACTGTGACTAGTTCACAGACAAGAGGTGACCCTAATTGTAGCAATGCCAAATGGGCCGTGCAAGAAGCTTATAAGAAAATAATTTAAAGCTACCGGGGTGACTGTGGCTCACTGGGTACAGTAGTTGTCTTGCAGCTGGTGGGTTGCAGGTTTAATTCCAGCATCACCCTGTCACGTGTCATGTGCCACTAGGAAAGGCACTAAACCCAAAGTGCCTACTGATCTGTGTACTGGTCTATGAGTATGTGAGATAAGCACTACATAGGTTGAGATTTGTACTTATTTAAGAAGCAGCTAAAAAAAAGAATGCTAAAGAGAATAAACTATATATATATATATATATATATATATATATATATATATATATACTGTGTATATAAATATACGGAGAAATATACTGAGGTGGAATTCCCATTTATATTGTAACCAATTCAGCATGTTAACAGACAAAAAAACACACACACAAAAATAAACTTGAAGGTAAACTAAATCTTTCAGGACTGATGCTAATCTCTGTATCTTGAAAAGGATTTCAGTTTGTATTCAACCAAAGCAAATGCATAAAAATCATCACAGTACAACTTAAATGTTCAACAGTCTGCACTGCACATAAAACAACTTTCAGGTCCAGAGCACATGCACAGTCCTCCCCTCTTCCCTGAGACTCACTATGCAGTAAGAAGCTTTAAATTCCTCTGCAACATTTTTTCCTTTTTTTTTTACTATAACTACATATTCTCAGTAAAACTATAACTCACATTTAAAGAAAATCACAGGAATGAAATAATGTTGCAACTTACCCCTCTTGGTTGTATGTACCATTTTACTGTTCCATTTTCTAATAGAAGCGCCAAACATCTGCCTATTTTCTGTGTTTCTAAAGCATCCAAGTAACTAACAATGACAGCAGAAAGAGAAAAGGGAAAAAATCTATGGGTTGTAGACCTGTAGTAAAAAGAACAGTGAGGGGAGGTGGAGGGGTGAGAGTGGTTAGAAGGGAGGGAGGGGGGGGGGGTCAAGGAAAGAAAGAACCTATATGCCGGAGGATGAGCCTAAATAATCCATCTGTGATCCAGGAGGCGCTATCAGATGGAGAGAATACAAATCACCAATCTTCCGCTGCAGCAAGCGAGGTCCAATATCCTCAGGGTCCTAAGGCTTCAGTCAGACAGATTTATTTGTACAGATTAGACAAATAATATGATTATTTTACTAAATTATATTCATGGAATTATCGAGTTATTGATTCAAGAAAACATGTGTTTTTGTTGTTTTTTCTAAGTGACATTCAACATTAGTTTGAAAGTATTTTACCGTAAAAAAAACCTGAAACATAAAATTACTTGAGTTCTGTCAAATTTCTTTTATTTTTAAACTTAATTTATCAGGAAACATTTGTTTATCTCTTATAAATTTACAGTGCTTGCTACTATAAATGGTGCATTTGTTAAAGATGAGTGAAGAATCTTTAAAGTCAAATGTTAATGTGTAATTGTATTTAAAACATTGCAAGATTTATCTTCAAGATAAATGTAACTGATACAGATGTTATAAAGTGATACTTAATAAAATATATAAAAGTTGATCTGAATACCTTGGATTGTTAAAAAAAAGACTAATGCTGTGGGCTCTTTTCTTTAAAAAATCTGTGAACCATGTTAGAGTATGTGGCATCAAGAACATATTTAAGTCTGGTAGGCACAACCAGAAAATTAAAAAGTGGACCTCAATTAGCCTATCATAAGTGTATAATGCAAAACAAACGACAAAAAGAACTGTTCTCCAAACACAAAAACTACCTTCTTGAACTACAATTTTAGGGGAATGGTGAGAGATTATCTCTTTGTATACATCAACCTTGGGCTGTCCTATTGACAAAATTGGACTGGAGTAGCAGGTATACAATAATTGTAACAGTGGTGACTTTATCTAAAACAACTTAATGTTAGCTTGGATTTTTTTCTCTGCTAAAAAAATTTATACAAATTTAACGTTGAAATATTTTGTGGTTACTTTGTGCAACTGCAATAGAAGATAATCCATTACCTGTTATCGCCAGTAACTGGAGGCAGTTTGAAATCCACTGTACAGTTCAAATGAATTATTTATCTTGGGGGGAAACATCTCAAAACTCCAAGAGCAATGTGTTGTTGCAACTTGCAAAAACATCTTTCTATTGTGGTCCCAATCAGAAATCAAGAATCAAGAATCAGTTTATTTATATATCGCCAATTTACAACAGATGTCGTCTCAAGGCACTTTACAAGAAAATCAATTAAAATCAAAGATACATCATAAACAAATCAATTTGAAAACGTTTCCAATCTAAGCAACCCCAGCAGATTGCATTGAGTCATTGACTTGCAGCATTCACTCCTCTGGAATCAGCAGACCAAAACAATTGCTTGTGTTGTCTTTGACTTTACAGCAATCCCTCATACTGAGGATGTGTGTAGCAACGGTGGAGAGGTAAAACTCCCCTTTAACAGGAAGAAACCTCCAGCAGAACCAGGCTCAGTACAAGCAGCCATTTGCCATGACCGACTGGGGGTTTGAAAAGACAGGAAACTAAATTAGACGCACAGGATACTGAAAAAAAAGAGTTTATAGCAGCAGTTGTAGAGCGTGTATGTATCCAACAGTGAGTGAGTTTGGGTGCAGCAATGCCTCCCTTGTGCTTTAACTTTAATAATGACTTAAAATGGTTTATGGTCTATTTAGGTTTGGTCTTCAGGTACTATATGTACTACGGGATCAGAATTGTTAATTAATCTATATATTTTGAAACATTTACTCTCACAATAAATTAATAGCTTCCCCATTAATTGATTTGGCTACTCTTAATTGAAAACTGGGTCCACTTTGATGGATTGGTGCCTCATGTTCTGTGTAATGGTGTGTGAAACAAACAGAATTGATCCACAGTGTTGCTCATCAGGTATTCCTTCAATTCAGCCAAGCGCAGAGTGACAGGCTCAGTAGATTACACAAATCAGGCTTGGACAAAGTAAATTAGCCAAAACCTTTGTCATGCCACCTTCAGTTCAAGCAAAAAGTAAAAGAATAATCATTCTTCATGCATGACCTAAAACATTTAGTCTTAAGTGACAATAAATCAAGCTATTTAAAGCAAGACAGAGTTGATTCAAGAGAAGTTTATTGGTTTGCCATTTGGGTATGCATACACACACACACACACACACACACAAACACACACACACACACACACACACACACACACACACACACACACAAAAAACAACTGATGAGGATCTGGAAAATGAGCATCAGACTGCATGACAATTTTCATTTTCTTTTCAGCTGTACTCTTATCTTCAGTGCACTTATCGAGCTTCTTCATCTAAGTCAGCACTTTGGTTTTGAATTAACCTCAAGTCAATATCACAGCCATCGATCATGCTGACAGGACCAGACTTGTGAGTGGGACATTGGAAAGATAATCATCTGGAGAGGTGGGAGAGTAAACGTGCTTTAAGCTGGCAGGAATGTTGCTGCACTGATTAGAATGACCAAATCACTTGTAGGCTGAACCTTGAGGTGAGACAGAGAAAAGATTGACAGCGTGTATGATAGCCAATCATCTGAAAAGCATACAGTAGATTTGGATGTTTAAATTTTAAAAGGTGGCAGATGGTAACCATTAAACTCTTTGTCTTGAGTGACAAGCATGAATCAGCCACTTTGGTGTTATTATATGTGAATTATTAACTTGGAGGAAACCACAATATGACAGAAATTATCATATTTGGGATCATATGTGTCACATGTTAAGAGAACCAGGGTACTGTGATGACAAATGAGCTACTGAAATATGCGGCAATGGTCACAAGATGTCAATTAGGCGCTATTGGAATGCTACTATTCCAGTAATTCAAGGCAGTGGGGCTACATGAAAAGGGTGTGAAACATGGATGCTTCAATACCCACTGTCTGAACAAACAGTGATGCATCTAATGGTTTAGCATTCCAACATTTTAAAATGGCAGTTGCTTTTACAAATAAGATCCAGCTGATAGAGATAAAGAGGATCCAGGACCCAATGTTTGATGGGGAAGTTTACTTTGGCCCCACAGAGGTTGGGTCCCAAGTGCAAATGATGCAAAATCCCTAATGTCTGACCTGAGAGATAATATCATAACTAAACAAAGGGTCTATCTAGCCTGTGTAGCAAAGTTAAGGGAAGTACCTTCAACTCTTCTTAGTGCTGGTGTGAATAAAGCAATAAGTACCATTTCTACATCACTGAAATCACCAAGCTGAAATACAGTACAGCACTAGTGATCCTTAAGATGATTTGCAAAAGTAACCTTAAGAGCGACCACAATGGACAATATCCACCATGGAGGAAAAAGTTGGAAGGCAAAATAAAGGCAACACAGAAACAAGTAAGCCAATGCTCAAAACTCCAGAAGGGTGCATCAACAAAGGGAATATTCCAGAAAGCCAAACAGATGTCAATACCTGTGGGCCTGGAAACTGCGAGCAGAGTATCCAAGCATTGGCTGCCCAATTGAAGAGGTACATGAGATAGCCACACCTGAACGGGACAATCCCTATCACGCCACATAGAACCTGTCATGCCACAACATGGAAGCCCCTTTCAGGAATTGTAGCGGCTAAGGTAAGCAGGCACATTGGTCAAAACATAACAGAGGCACAGAAAGATATTCCTTAAAACACCAGAGGACACCAGAGTAGTCAAACACCAGCTGCTGTTATAACAACAGCCCCAGAGACTGCACAACTGGACAAACAAACCTGTGCACTGCCTGTATTGATTTAGTTGAAATTCTACAAATCAATGCCACATACATGGATCCTCGAATGCCTGAACCTCTAAAAACTCAACAAGATTGGCTATGGTTACCGCTTAAGAACTGGGGTGACTGTCAGTCACAGACTTTACATGGGTGACATCAAACTGTAAGCTCTGATAGAGGGAGACATTGACACAATGATTCACACCACAAGGATCTAAAGAAGGAACATCAGAATGTGGCCGAATGGTGACATTTTCTTCACAGAGAGTGAATAAAACTCACAGAGAGGATTGTGCTCAAAGAAGAGAGAATAGCTGATGTTTAGGGGCGCTATATTAACCTTGAAATACCACAGGCAAATGGCAATCCTAAAGAAGCCACAAGAAATCAGCAACACCCAAATACTTGCAACAAGTAAGGCAAGTTATGAGACGTCGCCTCAATGGCAAGAAGAAAGTAACAGAAATTAAATAGGTCGACCAAAGAAACAAATTCAGACAACTGATGTTAAAACACTAGAACTAATTACCCTTCATGGTGGATTCCACCCCAAGTCCATTATTCACAGAGTATACGCTAAGCATAAAGCAGGAGCCAGAGGCTTAATGAGCACCTTTGCCACAACTGAAAATGAAACATTCAAGCTTTAGGAATGTAACAGCTAGATGTTCTTGAGCAATGGAATATTCAGTGAATGTGGTGTGAAGCTGAAGGAGAAGGAACTGAAAAAACAATAATGGGACGAAAGAACCCCAGGATGGGATGTACCACTGACAGAATGCTACACTATCTGATATGAACAATGGCTAGATAGAGCCAGACTAAAGGACAGCAGAAAAGCACTGATCATGGCAGCTCAGGTTCCCAGGTTCAGACTAGGCCAAAAGGCCCCCAAAACAACCCAGCATATTACAATGTACAGGTTGTAACATAATAGCAGGAAAGGAACACCATCATCAAGTGATTAGAATAGTGGGTGCCCAAACTTTTCGTGCTTACGAGCTACTTAAAACATGAACAGTCCTAATAGACCACCCAAAAGCAACCCCCCTCACAAAAAAAAAGAAAACAAACAAAATACAAAAATAATAAATAAAGTATTTATTTTATAGTATTTACATTATTTGTATTGTATATTTTGTGCTTTCGGGATGAAGTATATTTTATTTTCATTTAAATGTAATCTATAACACATATTAGTTGATCTTGCATAATTGCATTAACCCACTGTGGAGTGTGTTTATGTATATACAGTATATGTATACATATAGGTATATATTGCCATCGGCGTATTGGGGACCACTGGTGTAGAGAAACATTTGTGCAGAATATGAAGTGGAGACCCCCAGGTCAAAGTGGAAGTCACTTACCAAGGTGGTGAAGAGTGGAAGAACTACCATAATGTGGGACTTCCAGATACAAACAGACAGAGTGGTAATGGCCAACCAACAGAGATGCATTTTGCAGTTTGTTCATATAGAAAGTGCAAGAAGAAAGGAATTATTGCTTTTAATTTATGAGCAAGCTTGGATCCTGAATTTGGATTCCTCTGTAAGGTGAGCAGGAATGACATCACTGGTGGTCTGCGGGGTGGAGCCCAGCTTGAAGTGGAATTCAACCCACGGGTTTCTGACAGAACTCAGAGAACAAAGTTCTGGTTGGATAAACCTAGGGTCAGGTGGGAATGGATAATAAGGAGGCAGAAATACGGTCGGCAATGTAAAGTCAGAATCAGACGAAGAAACCAGCAGGAAACTCCAAATTATTATCAGGAATTCAAGTGTTAGTGTGTGTGTATTTTTTAAATGGGCATGTTCAGTCCTACTTTTAAAATACTTAGGACAGATGTACATTACCCTGAATGTATCAGCCCAACTGGTGGGAGTATCACACAGTGCTTCTTCTAAACTTTTGAAGTCTACATGCTGTAACAAACAATTTTTGATTTAGAAACATAGAAACACCTTTTGCAGCCCTAGGTCAATAGCATCTGACATGCAAAGATGAAAATGGCTGTTAGATGATTGTGTTTCATGACCCCTGGTGTAGATCAACGATGTTCCAGAATGGCTCTGTCAATTCTACATTCAAATAATATTATATATATGTTTTGTGTGATATATGTTTTAAAAATACATTTTAACACAGTTAAAAACTGGTAGATATAACCCTAAAAGACTGTAAGAAAACTGCAATTGCAGCAAAATGACATAACGCAACCTATTAATTAAAAGCTCACCACACTTTTTTTATATGCCTATATAAATGGATTGCATTGCAGTATTTTAAAGAGAGGGGGGCAATTATTTAAGAAAAATGTGAGCAAATTATCTTATCCAGTAAAAAAATTTTTTGCTTGAATTAAAAACCATGTCACCGCTCCCTTGATTTTGTTGTTCTATGAATACTCAATGAAACTCTCTTTTTCCTGTATAGTCCCCAAACGCTAATAGCGGCCCACAGGCCTTTTGTGGCCCTTTGGGTATCTATTAATGGTCCACGAGCTGTTGAAACGTTTTTTTTTTATTATTTAAAAAACAAACACAAGCATTTTGAATTGCATTTCTCCCATTAAGGGGACATGTGAGAAATGTGAAATAGTTCTTGAGATGCATAATTTGTTAAACAAAGCACAAGAAATGGGCTGCCTGAAGGCTACACTTTTGGATCTTGACCAGGGTTATGTTTTGTTTTATTTAGTTATTTAATTTAATATATGCCCAAATTAAAATAGTAATTTTATTTTAGGTAATATTTTTGTTTTTAATAAAAATTAAATGTTATTTTATAAAATATGCTATACATATGTTATGTTGTTATGATACGTTATCATACACGGTCCCAATAAATGGCCCCTTGAGTCGCTGAAAAAAAAAAGTGGCACCTTCATTATTTCATATTAAAGATCTCTGACATTATGAATCTTGACTATTGTACAATAAACTGACTAGAAGACAAATTCCTCCAGGATAATTGTTTAAATAGAGTGATTCAAATAGAGTTACATTTGCTGACCTGTGCTTAAAATATCATTTATTAGTATGCTAATACTTTAGCCTTTCTCTTTTCTGACACTTCAAGCATTTCCACATTCCCGAAGCAAACAAAGCTATTTTCATAGATGTGCCATTATGGAGAAGAGCTGCACAAGGGATTCTGTGAGAATGCAATCCAGGTGTCACTGCCCCTTGATAATCTCTCCAGTCTTCAGGAATTCATTTCCTCAACAGCTTCACTTCAAAATGACATTCTGCCACCATTTACATGGAAATTATTTTGCCTCCTCATGCGCAATAGTGGTCTGACAGGACCTCTCTAACAGTGGAATTATTAACGGACAAAAACTCAAGAAAGAAAGAAAGAAAGAAAGAAAAAAAGAAAGATTCAATATGCATTATAAATACTATTATACCATTAGTTTTTAACACAAACACAGAATTGGAAATAAGCTGTCCATCAACAACAGAACACACAGCATTACCTTACCTATTTTTAATCCACATTTATTGTCAAGTATAGATTATGAAACTTTTTTTTTACCACCAACATTATCTCTTAACAGAACAAACAATGGTGTAAGCCGTTTACATTCGAGAAATAAATGAAACATATAGTTTCTACTTTCCAACATAAGGGACATAATTCAATTACATCTTTTACAAATGATACGAAACTATTCACACTCACTACCCAGTGCAAAATCCTCCACTGCTGATCACCTGAACTAGTAATAGGAATCTGTAGACTACCTTCTGTTCAGGTTTCTGAGTATCCCCTATTTTAATATATCATCAGAAACAAAGCTAGTCCTTCCCTCAACTGTTTTATATTCAGCACTTGAATGGAAAAATTATTATAATAATACAATTGTTTTTAATTCAACATATAAAATCTGTTCTGAATCTCTGAATCTTTCTAAGTGCTTAATATAGGACCCTCACTTTCCTAAAATGAATGGATCTGTTGCACCAGGTCCCTCTACGCTAGTTTCATCGGCTTTTGTTCAAAACTGAAACTTTCCTGCCTATAGTCTAAAACAGTCTTCATAATTTAAAATTAATTTGGTTTCATCCCAAATAAATTAGCTGCTGCTTCTGATTTTTAAGGTCCTGGTCCAGCCATATCCTCACTGTTTGACTCAACTTTTGAATTTTCTTCTCAAGCCGTCTTTGCAACATAGATTTACTGATCGAACTTACTGAACTATCAGTTCAACCGTCTTCAGCTTCGCCCCCCCCTTTAATAATACTGTCTGACTCGGCCAGACTTTATTCTCTGGATCTTTGACATCATTTTCAGTTTGGGAGTTATTTACATTACTCTGAATAGGTCTAATCGCTGTTTGTCCAGTATCTGACCGCCATCTGTTGGATATATATTATTTGTGTTGATATCTGTTGAAACGTCTGTGCTCTTTGTCACTGTGATTCTCTTGACTGTCTCTTTTGTCTCTGCGCTGCCTAAATCTTTGGCTCCAGCTTGTTTCAGTATATTGTACCCTTTCTCCCATTTCTCTTAGGGTTCCTCCTTATTAATGGTAGGGGTATATTTTATTTTCCTGAATATACTCAGATTAAACAGCACTCAAAGTTACAAAAATCACAAGTACCTGTCTTTTGTGTGAATCAAAACGTTTTAACAGAGGTGACTTGCAGCCAGATGGGTACCTCAAAGGGAAAACTGAAAGAAAAAAAACAGTATATTTCACAACAATATTATTTTTTATCCCTTTGTCGGCTTTCTTCACACTATCAACAAAGATAACCACTGCACTGTTCATCTGAGCAGCAGATTTAATGCTGCTAATACACAGGATTTCCTCCACTTCCAAACTACAATCATCCACTTTGGTACAAGAACAACCATGTATGATCTTAAGACCGTCTTCTCTTGTAAGGTTTGCAAATTCCATTCCCAGCGCTTTACATCCGACCGCAAAAAAATATTTTTTTTACACAATGCGGGATATTCAATAACCCTTACATCAACTCCTAAAGCACAAGCTAATCTTATTATAATACCCAAAGAACATATTACAAATATAAAGTTACAGTTAGAAATAAGTTCTTAATCTCTCAGTCCACTCACCACACGCTCCATCAGCAAAGCCCAGCTTGAAAAAAGGAAAAAAAAGAAAAGTGAATAGTAAAATAGGTTAAAGTCAAGGGCAGAGCTTTGGGTATTAAGGGCTAAAGTAGCAACGGAGACAATAGGAGAAAGCATAATGTGAGAAATTCCTTTTCTTCCCCTAAATGTGTATGTCTGTGTATGTCTTCTAGTTCTATAGTCATGTCACAGCTAATGCACGCACGCACTCACTCTCACACACACACATGCACACACACACACACACACACACACACACACACACACACACACACACACACACACACACACACACACACACAC
>JAVLVB010000078.1:2876000-2929057 GCA_032876305.1 Orestias chungarensis | reverse complement strand
ATATATATATATATATATATATATATATATATATATATATATATATATATATATATATATATATATATATATATATATATATATATATATATATATGTAAAACAGAATCTTTAACACAAACTACGTAGCCCCTCTGGTGACATGGGTGAAAAAACTTGTTTATCACAGCTGTAGAGTTAGTAGATCTCCTTAGAGATAAAATCAAGTGTGCCCCATCTGTGCCAACGAAGTTTCAGTTTCAAAAAAAGGCAAGGACTTATGAATACATTTGTATTCATAAAGATAAGCTGCATTTGTCTAAGTATTGCTAAAGGAAGTTCAGAAAAAGCAACTGCAGTTGAAACTATGGAGGACCAGGAGATAATAAATACCTTTTCAACCTACCTTTTATACGTGTCAAACCGAACAGTGGCTCTGCAGCCATTCTTACAGTACTGACAAATATATATATATATATATATATATATATATTTATTTATTTATATATATATTTTTTTTTTACCAAAACCGGCAGTTCATCCAAAAATATACTCTATTTAATAACATGAATAAATACAGTAGTGTGGAGCTGTGTTCATTTAATCAACTCAAAAGTCAAGCATTTACGACAAAAGGCAACAGGAGCTGGGGGGTACAGAGAGGAGATCCATACATCTTTACTTCTCACAAACATACACCTATAAGCCTTTGATTGACGTGTTTATCAAAGGCTTATGGGATTTTATATCCATCACTTATGAAGAATGCAAAAAGAGGAGGTGCTCAAGGAACTAAAAGGTGCCCGACCCATCTGGCCTGTTTGATGGCCACGTCTGGCCCTTGCATCAGAAACACACACAAATGCCCATGACCATTTGGATGATCCCGAAGAGTCATGGGAGAATGTTCTGTGGTCAGATGAGATCAAAATATGATGAGTACTATCCCGTAGAAAACATCTTTGAAACATGGGGGTTGAATCGTGGTGCTTAGAGGGTGTTTTCCTGCACATGGGACATTAAGACTGCAGTGTAATAAGGAGAGGATGATGTACTGAGTGCTTCTGGGGAGCAACCTCCATCCCTTACTTATAGCAATGAAGATGGGTGGTGGCTGACATATCAAGGTTCTGGAGTGGCCAGTCTCCAGACCTAAATTACAGAATATATTTAGAGGGAGCTCAGATCTGGAGAAAACCTGTATTTAAGAATCTGCCAAAATCCCTGCTGCTGTTTGTGAAAATCTGGAGAAAAACCACAGGAAACGTTTGACCTCTGTAATTGCAAACTAAGGCTACTGTACTAAATACATTGATTTTCACAGGGGTTCTAATACAGTGAATCGCTATAACTAGGTTCACCTTTCACGGTCTCGCTGCTTCACGCTTCTTCTCCGCCTGTGTGTCGATAACGTTGCGGTTTAATATGTACACGTACGTAAAACCGCTTGCCAAATGTAGGTTTGCAAATTGGTGGCGTGTCGGTTTCAAAGAATCTTCTTGCCCAGAATAAAAAAGAGCGACGACAACTACCGATAACTATGTTCTTCTCTCAAAACAACACACCTGCACCACAGGCTTTTGAAGAAGAAGAAAAAACGCTACAGAGTCAGGATGCAGCGGCTCAGTCAGAAGAGCAGTGAAATACACGAGTCACGGGTCCCTTTTGGAACGTAACCCCCGCCGAAAACGAGCGTTCACTGTACTTGAACAGCACTAACACACAATAAGAAAAAAAACATACATTGTTATTTGTGATTTCCGGATATTTAGTTTTTAGATTATATCTCTCTCTTGGACATGCACATTCAAAATTTCAGATCCCTCCATGATTTGTTGGTGTACACTTTGCAAAGTTGCAAATCTAACATGTTATTCATTAGAACAGCACCAGACGAAGCAACCTATGTTTTAATGTCTCGCTCGAAAAAGTGAGCACACTGGGCCAGAAACGCATTATTTGACCTTTAACTGTGTCTGTAGTTCCCTTGAGGCGTGAGCACAGCGCCTAGGTGTTGAGCTCGGCACAAGCATGCTCACAGTTTGCCGTTTGCGCAGCACAGGCCGATGGACGTAACACCTGCCTCTGAGGCAGCTAAAGAATGATAGCTACTCCGTTTAAAAAAACGAATACAATTATCAGCGGGCACAGCTGACTCCATGGGCGGGTACGGCCTCCGAATGTCCTCCCATGCTGCCGGGAGTGTGTTTGACAGGGACATTCGTTTAAAATCCGATTTATAGGAAACAAAATCTCATTAGGAAGTGCAATTTACGATTCAACTTGAACAATTCAATATAAACTATGCAACTACACATTTTCTGATTGGAGATGGTTGTTTCTCTTCTCTTCTGAATTGTCTCCCCCGGTCTCCCATAAAAACGACAGAGAACGGCGGAAGAGGAGAAAGCGTGACGTCATGGCGTACGGCGTGACGCCTCTGAAAGGATAAACAAAACAAAAAAAGGGAAGGGAGCCTAACGGCGAGACTGTCGCGGCAAAGTACGTTTAAATTTGACATCGGGAGCTCCGACCGGTCTCCGCATGAACCCCCCTGTTGCCTGAGGTGTTTGCCGCCATGGACGACTCCTTGCTGTTTCGCATGAGCGCGTTCTCCGACCAGGGAGGGAGGAAATACATGGAGGACGTGATCGAGATCAGGATCGAGTACGAGCCGCCGGAGGCGACCGTAGATCAACCCAAGACACCTGGAGGGCCCGGGAAAACGGAGATCGGGTCCGCCGCACGCGCCACGACAGAGCCACGTGTGCCCCCGGTCACCGCGGCGTGGGTGGAGAGCGCGTCGGGCGAGGACGTCCGCGGCGTCGGGCCGGGCGAGCGGGAGAGCGTGGTCGACACGCGGAGGTCCGTGGCGTTCTTCGCGGTGTTCGACGGCCACGGTGGCCGAGAGGCGGCGCGCTTCGCGAGCGAGCATCTGTGGGATCTGCTGAAGAGGCAGCGCGGCTTCTGGTCCAAGGACCACGGCGAGGTGTGTGCCGCTCTGCGCAAAGGCTTCGTCGCCTGCCATCACGCCATGTGGAAGGAGCTGCGTAAGTCCTCCAAACGAAAGGAAAAAACAAAACTGTTCAATCTCTCAACGTTTACTGCACCTCATCAATCTGATAAAGATAAGGTGACAAGGTGCAGCATCATCCCCTGCAGGGTTCTGTGTCATCACCATGGACACAGGCCATCCCCATGGTGAAGCACGGTGCTGGCTGCATCATGATGCGTGGATGTTTTTCTTGTAGGCGCAAAAACGTGTTAAAGGCTGCACAACAAACTCAAGACAGAGTTCTAAAGGTTTAGGGTTAAAATACCTTATTGGACATGCGAGAAAATTGTTTCGGCGTAGTTTGTGCATAAAACGAAAAAATCAGGGGGAGCAACTATTAACAATGTATAACTATAAATATATGTCCATAAGAGTGATGAGTTCAAGTTGCATTGTTTTGATCGGATGCATCCATCCACTACTCTGATCTATAGCCATTAGATCAGAGAAGTTTAACATGACTTCTACTCACTGTCTTACTGTAAGCCAGTTTTTGTTTAAAGGTTCTCCTTGAAAACCAGACCGGATCTTTGACGGCAGTAATCAATCGCTGCCTTTATCATCCGTCCTGTCCCCTCACAGCAGAGTGGCCCAAAACCATTACCGGCCTGCCCAGCACATCGGGCACCACGGCCAGCGTGATCGTGATACGGGGAGTTCACATGTACGTAGCACATGTCGGGGACTCGGCCGTAGTGCTCGGGGTGAAGGAGGACGGCTCCGACGTCGCGCTCCAGGCGCTCGAAATAACGCAGGACCACAAACCCGAACTTCCGAAAGAAAAAGAGAGGATCGAGCAACTGGGAGGCAGGTGAGTGGTGCGAGGGAGTTCGTTTCCGAAATCGCCCTTTTAAACACCCTGCGCATCATCGTCGTTTCTGTTTGCGGCCCCCGTCGCATCATTTTTAATCGTAGTGTAATGAAGAAATCTGGGGTGAACCGCGTTGTGTGGAAGAGGCCGAGGCTGACGCACAACGGCCCCGTGAGGAGGAGCACCGTCATTGACCAGATCCCGTTCCTCGCAGTGGCTCGATCCCTGGGTGCGGAACGCATTGCTTGTTCTTTTCCACCGACAGGATCCACGTCGACCTCAGCTTAACGGCGCTGATTGTTTTTTGTTTGTCGGTGGACAGGTGATCTGTGGAGCTACGACTTCTACAGCGGAGAGTTTGTGGTTTCCCCGGAGCCCGACACCACCGTGATGACCCTCGATCCCAAGCGGCATCGCTACATCATTCTTGGCAGCGATGGGCTCTGGAATATGATGCCCCCCAAGAACGCTGTGAACATGTGTTACAGCCATGACAAAATGGCAGTATGTGATTCCTTGTGTTTTTAAATACAAGTGGAACAACAACAGCCACAACTTTTCAGTAACACTTGCGGTTCTGTTATTCTTTAAAGGGACCAAAGGGAATGTCCTGCGCCAGGAGGCTGGGATGCAGTGCTCTGCTGTTTTGGAAGGAGCGGATGCTCCGCGCAGACAACACGACCGTCATCGTCCTGGCCCTGCAGGAGCGTGGCGGCCTGCCCATCCCCATGCACCGAGATGAGATTGTTGTCGACATGGCGACAGGCATCGACCAAATCCCGTACCCTGGATCTCCGTATAACACATGCGAGATCCAAAAGGTCAGAGCTGTTTATTTTTGCGTTGTGTTTTGTTTCATAATGTGTGTTTTTGTTTTTTTGCCAACAAGATCAGCTAAAGTGATTTTCTTAATGCAGAGCTGCTGCCCCGACTGTGGAAGGGTTTTCTGTACATCTACATGTGTTCGTTCTTGACGATTTCCTGTTTTACGTCTTAACATTTCAGCCCATATTTGAGTCCGTTTTATGATTTTCTCCAGCTGAATCTGACTAAGTTTGTAGACGCCGCAAGCTGCCGGTCAAAGATACAGCGGCCGTTCACTGGAAGCTGGGTCACTGGTTCACCAAATCATTCTTTGTTTTCGGGGCCAACAGGCGGAGCATGCGGATGGCATGTTTTATGAAGAAGATGTGATATGTGAAGAAGAACATGGGGGATGGACATGCCTGGATTGGTAGAGAGGTGACTGCTAAAATGTGTTAAATCATCAGCATTATTATCAGCTCAAGATCTGAGATGGATTTGTTTAGTATCAAATATTAATGCAATCAAATGGAAATTGTAAAAGTTGACATCTTGATCTGTGTGCACACAACATGCCGGTAATCCATACAAGCATCCAGTTCATACAAGTTGCTCCATTTTTGAACTATTTCAGGTCTTTGGACAGCTGTTTGCTTATTAGAAAATATTTTTGGTCCTTTTTTTCATCTGTTTCTATGGTTACATGGTTAAATTTACCTTTCTTATTATTTTTTTTAATCCATATTATCACTTTCCCATTAACTGCACTCAAAACTAGATAAATAGCCTTATTTATTTAGTTACTTTTTATTCCAACAGTTGAAAACTGTTGGAATGAAGTTTTTGTTGTACTGTTTTCTTCACCCTCATTAGTGCGTCTCATTTTAGTTCTTAGTTGATCTATTGAACTCATGTACGGCACTTTGTAAAAGTATTTTGGAGGATTTTGTCACATTAAACTCAGTGATTGTGTTGGGATATTCTTAAGTTGGTCTGCCGTCAAATCCCTGATATTAATATTGCTGTTTATGGGTGGTAACGAATATTTACTAATATTCTAGATAAATATATTTCCTTACCATTAAAACTCTGGATGACAACACTGGTGAAATTTCCTTTTTGCTTTGGTTAAACCTCACAATAATTTGCTGCATCACTCTCAATGTCATATGCTTGAACAAAAAAACCCAACTTGAAGAAAACAAATTTGAAATAAACCTTTACTATTGGCCCAGTTTTACTTATTGGACCAGGGTGCTTTAAGTTAGTTATAACTGGCTTTGGTCTTAGACATATTCTGTATTTCATAACTAATCGATGTTCATGCTCTGTACTTTTCCACTTTGCTCAGAATACGTTCTAGATTATCATAAACGGTCCAAGACTCTGAGTTAGCATAACGGGACTAAATAACTGGGTCAGCTATGCTGCTATGTTAAGCCATGCTTGCTGCTTACTAAAGGTGAAACAATGTGTGGAAGAAAGATGTTTATTCTTCCTGCATTTGTAAACAACAATTCACATGTTTTTCACACTTTTTCCCATTATTTTGCACTTTTTCCATATTTTTTGGCACTTTCCCAGAGTTTTCAACGCCGAAAACAGGACGAAATGCCGCAGAATTCACCGTAAAATCAAAGAGTTTTGTCCGTGTTTTTCTGGGGTTACTGTTACTTTTTAGAGAGTTTACGCATTTAGCAGACGCTATGTTACATGAACTTTTGAAAAAAGAATGAGCAATCTCATTTTTGTAACATTTTTAATGCACCGTGTTTACCATCTATAGGCAAAATAAATTGCGTGCTTCAGTGGAAACCATTGTTTTGTTATAATATCAATATTTAAAACATTTGTTTTTCTTATCTTTGCATCCGTTATGAAGAATCAGATCAGAATGCCCTTTAGCTTCATGGTTAAATAAGGTAAAGAATTTAAAGTTTGGTGTGACAAAATCCTAAAAGGTTAAAGGCTATGCGTAATATAAAGTTGCTGTGAACTAATTTAATATTTTACTAAATGATCTACATTGGGTTTGCTTTGTTTGGTGTTCTTTTATAGCCAAGTCGTCCCCTGGGAGCTCACTCCCCCTTCTCAGAAAGTTCCCGAACACTGGAGCAGGCCTTTGGGCTGTACGAGGCAGCTTTCTGCGCCACCACGCAGCTCTTACCCGCAACCCACACCACGCTTCGCCCTGCCGCAGGTTCTGCTAGTGTTTTCGAGAAACAAGAACCGTCCAGGACCCAGGCGGAGTGCGATGATTTTGCTCCCCCTTCCAAAAAGCCCTTCCGGCCCTCATCCGTACCCCCAGAACTCAAAGGTCCCGACACCCGGCTTGGCGGGTCTCCCTGCAAAGGTTGCATGCAGAAGAAACTTTGCGGCAAAACCGAGAGCGGACAGTCTCTTCAGTCGAACGACGCAGAATCGGGCTCCTCTGCCGAAGACGGCCGGGTCCTGCCCCAGCACAATTCTGCCCTGTGTGTGTGCTGAATCTCATCCAGTAAGATCTGCACACCGGGGTTTTAGATGTATACTTTTCTATAAAGTTATTTGTAAATATGTAAGATAGGTAAAATGTGTTAGGGTTCTGATTTATTTTTTATGTTTGTTCCCTTTTGCTTTTCTCCTCGCACATCCTTTCAAGTATAAAATCGCTCAATGTTTATTTTCGTAGTTTTCGGTATGCACATTAAAACTAAATTTTGAAGCAGATGGATTAATTCAACGTGAGCGACTTCCAACGGAGTCGAGAATCGCACAAACTTCCATTTTTAGATTTTTATTGAAAGAAATCAACTATTTAATCTTACTGTTCTTTTTAAAGGAACAGGCTGAGTGTTTCATTGGCAGCGGTTAATACCTCAGATGAGCTGTCTGGACTATGGGATACTGTTATTTTTACATCAGTTGTGTCCTTTACAGCAAAAGCAATGGTCGAATTTGAGATTTGTTTGGTGTTCCAGATAATCATGACAGGTTACGGGCATTAATTTTATTCAGCCGTCTTTGTTTGTATTTTTCAAAAAAGTGGTCAGAAAGCAGCATTTAAATCAGTTTTAACCCCACGTGTGCATAAATTAGTTGTTCTGGCACTCCAAGCGCCTTCGTTTTATCGTTATTTGTCATTTGGGTTTAGAAATAAACGGGTTTTTCCAAACCTTGGGACCTCACTAAAACATGATCGGTTTAAGCTGTAGAGAAACAATTGTATAAGGCAACATTAGTTCCTGCTTATATTCATCAAACTACTGCAGCTTGGTTTTCTTTGTTTTTGTTCGTTTTGTGTATCCATCCCTTGTCAGATGAGCTACTTAGTCGCTCATGTAACTTGTTACTATGGCAGCTCAGTTTCTAAGCTAAATACATTTTTGCCTTTGTTTAGCATAAAATGTCATTGTTGCCTTAGTGCAAATGAGTGCGATGTTTTTGTGTGTGTGTGTGTGCGTTCATTTTTAAGATCTAAAATTAGGTAATGGATTGTGTCCAGTGTGTCTCAGCCATTCTGCATCCTTGACTGCTGCACACCCAGCCTGCTCTCTTTGGTTAAGATGTTTAAAGCTCTTTTTTTTATGTACATTTGGTAAATATGCAACAAAGGTTTGCATAGCACTACAATATGCAATGTTGGGATTTCTCAAGAGTTTGGTATGCCCAGATTTATGCTGTATTTTGTGGAGTGTGTGCATGTGTGTGTGTGTGTGGGTGTGGTGGGATGAACAATGGGTCAATGGATGTGATTTGACAATAAGGATACTTTTGTCTCACTTTATATTCACTGTTGACTGATTTTCATGTTTACAGTGTATAAAATGTTTGTGTTGTAATAAAGTTCTTGTTTTTTTAAATGGTCGGACCATGTCTGTTGTATTATTAGTATAAAACATCTGGAAATGGAGTTCTGTTGTCCGGACTATTCTTAATGTGATGTTTGGTAAAATTAGTTAAGCGGTGCTGCTGTGGTTTATTAAGAATCAGGCATCTTCTGGTGATTTTAATAAAACGATACTGGCTGGTGCAACTGCTGCTGTAAGGGAAAGCTGTGGACTCCTCAGCAAGGGTTGACTGTTTCCAGAAGATGGCAGCAAAGTAAATCAAAGTCAAAGTGAACTCCTGTTAGAAATAACCACTAGACCAAGTAACAGTTTTGGAACATCCAAATATCATTTGAAAAATACTTCATTTTATGTAGTTTTTAAACATTTAATATGTTTTAAACAACACCTATAGTTAAAAATAATTATAGCTGGTATCCCCCCAGACTCCCATACACTTGTCCATGCATAGCAATGGAAATGGTAATTGTGTGTGATAACACAACACAAGGTTGTAAATTGGGAAAATAATAATCAAAATTTAAATAGATTTCTTCACTAGCTTGCCCAAAACAAAGAGTATTTTAAAGAGCATCATAGGGGAAGTAGGGTGCAGCAGCTTGGAGAACAGTGTTATTTTTTTCCCCTAAATGATGGAGAAACGATTTCACTATTTCAGAGATGATACAAGGTTTTTACATAAACGTTATTCTACACTGTCCTACTGAAGTGCTCCGTGCTTTAAATTTTGTTTGTACAGTCTCTGGTTTCTTGCTTTACAAGTATTAGCTTCATCACAGCAGTATGTTGACTTAAATATTTCATAGCCTGTCAGCCCAGAAACTGTAAACCTGCCAAACATTCAACTGCCCCCCCACCCTCCGTCTGTCTCCAGTGATGGAGACAGACCGTCTCCATCACTGGAGACGGTCTGTCACCTCGTGTTGACCAGCGAAGCTTAAAAATGTGTCCATTTTCTCTCCTCAATCTCTCCATCTTTTTGAGAAATGAACGACATCGCAAACAGATGAGGAGTTTGGATTATAGATTTAACATGTCAGCATCGGAAAGTCACACACTGCAAAATGACCGACATGTATTGCGAGGTAAAAAAAGAAAAAGCCTTAAAATAATTTGATGCAGCACTATAATGTCACAGTGAAAATGTTTTTGCAGTTTTATCCTTATACACTGTTTTCACAATTAAAGGAATGGAATGTATGGAATGTAGATCAGCAGGTTTTTTTTCTCCCATACCTTTTTTACTGAAGTAAAAAGGTCACAACTTTACTTGGACTGCATGTTTACTAGTCTTTCTCATGTTGACAAGATAAATTGACATGACACATTATTACCCCATGGCATAAGGAAGCCATGGAATATTGTTTGTCAACACGCTGTTTTACAAAAAAAGCTTTAGTTCCATTTATTTGTTTATGGATGTTTATATTTTAAGACTTTCTACATTTCTTCATCATTGGGTGAAGTGTATACAAAGTACCTATAACAAGTATCTGTTTCCATGGATGTTTAAACCTTTTTATTGCCTTTTCAAAAAGTGATTGTAGTATAAAGACACCTGTATCTTGCAGGTGCATCCACTGGTTATTCGAAAGTAACGAATGTCAGAGAATATATTTTAAGAAAAAGTTCCAAAACACTGAACATCCGCTATGTAAAACTACCTCACAAACGGAGTGACCATGGAAAAGGAGGACTAGTAAGGGTGGTCACAAGGATACCTATGACTATACTCAAAAAAGTCAAAATATAGCTTTTCAAAGCTTCAGACAAGCCACGGTGTTAAACAGTAGACATGACCACAAACTTAACAAGACATCCATGCAGAATTGTTGAATGCCACAAGCTTGCGTGGTTAAAAGTTGACTATTTGTTTCTTGGCTGGAAAACAATATTAGTAAGATAATTAAGATATGTAATGGATTGATGAAGTACACTAATAAAATTAACAGGATTAGCATCCTTGAGGCAGCTGCTCTCAGAAGCGGATGATATGTGGTAATCTAGAGTGAGACAATAAGTAAGATACAGATGGCTTCAAGTTGCTTACGAAAGGCTATGTGGTCTTTTCTGGGAACAACTGAACTGTCTGAGAAAAGACGAATTCACTAAATCCATTTTAATGCTGGGGGGGGGGATTCTTGCTCAGGTGTCGCAATACCACATTTAATGGGCCTCCACATAATGGCCAGACAATCTTTGGCCAAAATCGAAAAAACAGAAATGTTAACAGAAGCCACGTTAAACATAGGGATCATTTTACAGCTTTAGAACCTGTTATTCTTAAAACTAATGTAGTATACATCGTTAGTTAAATTAGTTATAGGTGTGATATGGTGGGTGTGTCAGGCTTATGGGGTGGGGGTAAGCAGAATGTATCTTTTTGTTGATACTAATTAAACAAAATGCCTATTGTAGGAACGCCAATAGTGTTTAAAATCAGTACTTTAGCCTTTTAAGACCACGGGAGTGTCCCTGTTGATACAAAGAGTGTGAAACGTGGCCCGGGACTCAATGTTCTCATGTGGTGGGATTTAAAGGTATGGTGAGGTTAAGATTCTTACCCTACTTTAAGGCTTGCTCCTTTTCAACTGAATACTTTTCACCTCACAAGAAAGACTAATGTTTCCGAAGTCATCTATGGATTCAATTCTCTACTGGCACCTGTAGACAAACTTTATATAATTTATATATAATATCATGGTAAAAAATACAAAATGCTATAGAAATATGCTCAAGAATAGAGCAAGGGAAAACAATTTCTCTTAATGCTGTACAAATTAGGATGTTATGGTCTGAAATCATTTTCCCATCTAAAAAAAAATCTAATCTATACATAATTTATAATACATTTATAGAGATTTAGATGCTTATTTGGTAAGAATAGGTTAACAACTTGGAAGGATAACTTTACTTAAAGTGAGATCAATGCTTCAGGGAGGAACCATGACACTGTATTTGCTCTTGAATTTGACACTTCGCAAATTCTATAATCTCAGTACAATCAGGCATCTGAAGGTATAAAGGGTTAAAAGTGTGAGGTAAAGGCCTTTCCATTACATGGTCAACTGTAGCCTAAATTCAATGTTGCTTCTAATCCACCACAAATGTGTCCTTGGTGGACTTTGCTGATTTAGGCTCCAGTCTGACCTCCCATACCTTATAATACTCTTACCATGATCAAACCTGTGAAGCCTGGATTATAACGCAATTAACGCTCATCAAAGTGCAGCCAAGGTAAGAAGTCTTGACACCTAGGGTGTTTGCCGTAAAATTCCTCTTGTAATCTTGCTTACTCGATTAAGTGTTTTAAGTGGTCCCCTTGGAAACCTGTGCTAAACCGCCGAAATAAGCGGTTTATTTGACTTTTAACACAAGATTTTTGTTGCATTAACAAACAGCTTTTCAATTGTCACAACATAGGTACTCGAAGGATTTTGCCGTACCGCGGCGAATGCGAAAAACAGAGAAATCTTACATATCTCATCGAGCCAGGTCAAAGTCATAGTATTTTTTCATCTGGTTAGCCCCAGTTGATCTCCTTGATGCTATCCGGTATTGATCCAATATTCACTTCAGTTCTTTGCCTTACTTCCAGACTTTATCTTCTGGGCTCTTTTGTTTTATGCTATGTCCCATGAGCTTTCAGGTCTTTATTGAATTGCATGACTGCAGATAGACAAGGCGTGAACATATTTCTGATTCTCACAACCTATCACATTTTCCCGTGCTACATTGACAAACTTAAAAATATATTTTATTGAGTTTTTATCAGGTTGAGCAACACAATAAACATTGGAAGTGTTTTGGTATATATTTCTACCCTGTTTGACAGAGTAAGGAGGAATGAGCAACTTCAAGATGTTTGAGCCTGTGCAACGGTAGGTTGCACAGGTAGATTTTTATCAGCGCTTCTTTATAACATTACAATAGGAGCCCAAAGGTTTAGCCCCTGGTGAATCAAAGCAAAGAATATTTGAAAGAAGACCTGAGATGTATTGCAAGAACAGTAGACAAGATGGTGAGGTCAACTTAGGTGACAGAGGTCAGGTGACAGTACAGCGCATGAAAATAATTTCTTCCGAAATTAAAGTTGCTTGTTGAAGGTATACCAATTTAAACCATAGTTCTTTGCATCTGTTGTGTAAAATAGTGCCCCAATACAGGCTGCCTGAATATAAGAAGTTCCTTTAATGTTAAGCTTAAGATAATCTTGTCAAGGATGTAGGGTCAAGTATGGCCAATCCCCGGAGCACAGATGCATCTTTAAAATGTAGACCAAAGTTAAGTATGGTCCTAACCGGACAGAAAGCAAGTTGGGTAAAAAGATAAATTACTTGTTGTGGAGCACAAAAGCCAATTTTCTGCCTGAAAAAAAATCCTTCCAAAAGTTTAAGGGTAAGGATTAGAAGCCATTAAACATCCTCAAACGAACTTCATGGCTAGCAATGTCAGTCAGAGGTCCTGCCAGTTTATTCATCTCTTCATCCTATATAAGACGAGAAGATAAGGCCATTTCACACCTAATTTTAACTTCCTGCGTGTTTGAGCTCATTATTTCTAATCCCAAATTTAAGTTAATATGGAAAATAAGGCCTTTGCTCAGCTTTTTTTTTGTCCCTCAATGATCTGTGCCTATTCAACCCCAGTGATAAAAAATTTTAAAACAGTTTAGATAAGATGTTGTTGACTGTTTCTTAGACATCTTAAGAGACTTTTAGAATTTTTCTAACTGTTGTGTTGACAAAAGAGAGAAAACTATTTATTTGCAGAGCACTTTAAAGATTTCCAGACTCATAGTTGGAGAAAAACAAAAATGAAGAATCTTTAAAGGTTTAAGAGGCAATGATAGAATAATTTTTAAGCAAGCTCCAATAGAGAATTGAATATGACTGTGATCATCAAAAAAACAATTACATGTACAACATATGTTTGTGAACAATAAACAATGGACTTAAAACCAAAACTTATCAGATCTGACTTGGCATTTGATTCAACAAAAAAACAATGGTGTTAAATGCAACACAAAGTACTTAGAACAAGTTGATGTGAATAGGGCATCAAACAACCCACGTGATCCCTTCCAACTGCTTCTCTAACTATCTGACCAAGGTAGAAAAAGCATGTTATTGGGAATGTAACCAGTCAGTCAGGGGGAGTGACTCGGTGGCAAGATAACACTTATATGTTTTGTAAAGAATACAATAAACTAAAGCGGTCAAGTTAATGTGAATTGAATCTGTCAGATAGAATTTAATACAGGTGAAGAATAAAGGATTTAAACATATTCACTAAAAAATCCCCTATCCATAGTATGGTAATCCAAAAGTGAAATGGCAATTTTGTTTGAACTTGTTTAAGCTGAGTTTACTCATTTGCCAGCATCCCCTCATGTGAATATTCAATTACATAAGTCAGGCAATCAATTGGACCCTCTATTCAGATCCTCCATGTGAGGCAAATAGTCTGATTGGCATGTCAAGAGTTTGACAAATCCACTGTGTTTTTGGTTTGTTGTCTGTCACCACCAAAGCTCATTGAATAAATTCTAAGGGATTGTTTCAGTGTTGAGGTGTGGGCATTGCTCTGTCCTCCTCAGAGGGAGAACAATAAGAGTATCATAGATTACATCAAAGTATACAGTATGGTTACTTCTCGGTGGACAACTTTGTGCCACATACAAAGGTACAGGGTAAAGAAATCACCATTTAAATCACGGATGAAAGAACTGAAGAGGAAGTTTAGCAATGGAATAAAGTCTACAGAGAGAAGATGGAATACGAGCTACAGCAGAACTGGGATTTGGGCGAGCCTGTGGGTCAAAAACTAAATTTCCAAGCTGTGGGAGACTGATGATAAATAAATCATGTGAACCAATCCTTTAGCAGGTGGGATTAGACCTGTTTGGTGGATTAAAGCCTACCTCACAGAGCTGTGCCTCTGACAGGCTGGTTTTGTGGTACAGGTGCTGTACAGGGAACTGTGCTTGCACCAGTGATGTCCAATCTCTAAATTGCAGATTACTCCATCAGCTACACTGTTTTCCACTTTTTGGAGTACAATGGGCTACTAATAATGACCTTTTTTTGACCGTGCGGTGGGATTAGCAGATCTATATGTAGTAGCTTGTTGGAACAGTTGGTTCTCAACTGAAATAATACAGTTAGGTAAGCTTATCAGTTAGGCCAGGTACGTCCCAAGATGCCCCCATCGACCCGGTTCAGATGGTGGGAGACAGAAAAACTCTGATAAAAATAACACCTCTGTTGTACAATGTTTCCCACCGCTTGCACAAATCGGTTTAAGAGCATGAGAGCTTCTTTAGTGACAGTCTAATGCATTTTACGGGCACAAATGACTATTTTTTCAGATCCTTCTTGCAAACAGCTGTTGGACTTTATAACTTTAGTTCTTTCAAGATCAATAAAAGTTTACTTCCCTACAGGTAGTTGTGCAGCTTTGTCATTTTTTTTGTAAATATAGCTTTTATTCATTTAAAATAGAAATATACATGCTCATGTTTTACAATGCCTTATATATTTAGTTTTCTATTTAAAGCACTCTGTATGTACAAAATAATGGTTCTATTTTTTCCATGTAAAAGCCTACAGTGATAATGCACAAAGTTATTAGCATGTGTGCCTACTGAACTCACACTGATGGATGGCCCCTATAAAGTTCATTTTTCTTTATGCATCCTTTTGAAATCAAGGCATCAATTTTCAAAGACATTTGTTGTTAAAACCCGAATGTTTTCTTCTCTCAGCCTTAATGAATGTTCTTTGTTTTTTCTATCTACGGAGCACAGAGCTGTTTCAACACAAAAGCATTCCTTCAAGGATTGTGCAGTTTTAACCAAACAGAAATGGTGACCCAGTTTCTTACAACAGATAAGGGATATGAAGAAGCTTAATCATTATTTCCCTATTCAGACTTTTGGTAGCCCTAACATCAGACAATTTAACCCAGTTTGTTGGTATTTACCTACGTCTCAATGCAAACCCATAAACCAACCCTGTGTAGTTCCATTAACCCAGGTGCATATTTGACAGTGGAATCGGTTAACACAATAGTCCAAATTGTGTGTTTAATTTTGCTCTCATACAAATCCAGTTAAATAGTTTAAATATTTAGCATGGTTGCTGATTATAATTGAGTTTGTTATTAGTGTCAACCAGAAGCTATAAAAAGTTACCCTTTATTTACCTTAATGTGTTCAAAGTTTGGTTACTTCTCCATTTGCAAACCTGAAGACATTTGCCAACATGTGCATATTACAGTAGTAACATGTCCACATGTGGTTCTAGTCTGTGTAAAAACTCAATGAAGCACTGGTAGTCTTTATGGAGGAGAGTTTGGATCAAGTGTAGGAACGGTTAGGATGAGACTCTCACACGCATTTATAACAGGATTAAAAACAGGACACCTTAAAGCTTCCATCCAGTCCTGATTGGGAAGTCCGGATTGCTTTAAAGCGACAAACACTTACTTTTATCTAATAAAGAAAATAAATATAAAAAAGATAAAAACTATGTCTCCATAGGCATTTCCAACCATTATAGGTCACAACCAAGATTAGTTTAATACCTGTCAGTTGAAAGGACTGTGTGGTGCAGCTGTGAAGAAAAGGTAATGTCAGTACTCGTTGATTCTACTACAAGAGGCAAAATATGAACGATACAACTTTTATGTTCTTTTAGAGTACCTGATCTAAGAACAGGGGCCTTACGTGACCCCTCCAGTTTTAACACTCTTTGTCTTTGGTCTAAAAGCAAGGGAAGCCAAAGGGACATAAACAACTCTATGCCTAGAGGCATTTCAGTGTTAGGTGGAAACCCAGATGACAAAAAGGGTTCACAGTACTCAGTATTACATGAGACTCAGTAAGTTGGTATTTCTAAAAGCATGAGCATGCAAGAATAACTGATGCACATCTTTATATAAAGTCAGACACACTTAGGTTGCTATTTCTCTAGTTAATTTTGGAAATCAGAAGATGATTCTTTCTCAACTGTGATTTTCAAATGTCATGAAAGTATTACAGTTCTAAATGTGCATCTATTTTTAAGCCATTATCCCAAACACACTGCCCCTTGTTTTACATCATTGGTATTATTAACCTATACCAGTCTGGCCTATCCTTTAAAGCTATTTTCAGCTGCCTGAAGATGGCACATGGATCTATTCAAACACGTACTGACAAGAGATAAAGAAAAAAAAGCATAGCACTCTACAGCTATCTATGTCCACAAAAGTATAAGTATCACATATTTTTCTGCTGAAAGGACAGGTGTACTTCTTCAAATGGACAAGATCATTGTGTAAGATCAGATATGGTTACTTATATCGGCCTAGAACATTTATTACAAGTAATATCAGAGCAGCTATAGTCTGGTAGGGCAAATAAAGCATTAACTGTAAAGTTACTGAACAAAAAAACTATAGAGTATACATAATGAAAGCTCCAACATCGAGGTGCAGAAAGCAGAAATTATGTTTACACTTCTAATGTATAATGATAATTATCATCATTAGGGAAACCAGTGTTCTGATTATTGAAGTGGTGAAAAGCAGCCTTAGATCATCTACTTGGGCTTCCCATCTTGAGCCAGACAGCTTAATCCCCCCCACCCCTCCTTGGTGTGTCCAGATTGTGACGCGCTGTCATGTTGATACCATTTACAAGACAGGTCAGACGTGCTCCACTCCACATCTCTAGCTTTACCCTGAAAGTGGTGACACCTACTGGCGTCCTTGTTTTTCAATTATTTTTTTCTATATGTTCTTGTGTATTTTGTTTTTATTTTTGTTTTTACGCAAGGACCCGAAGCCTTTCCCATTATAAATGGGCGGACTTTAAATGCTTACCGGTCATGCTACAAATAAGCCAGTCCACTCTCTTTAAAGTTGCTGTCTCCAGCGCACTGCCCGGGTACCCACGTCTCCCATGGCTCTCCACCCTCTCCCAGTTCAGGCATCAGACGCCTTCGCTCCGCCGCGGATCTTCCCCGGCGCGCAGAGCTCACGCTTCCCCGCGCTGATTCCCCAGCCAGAGGCGGAGAACGCGCGGCTGTGCGCCGCCCTGGAGCTCCGGGGTCGTCCTGTGCAGCTGCGGCGCACAGAACCCGACGAGCATCCCGAACCCTGGCTGGACGACGATCCGAAGGTCACGCTGCAATCCAAGGACCTCTGGAGTGAATTCCACAGGATGGGGACCGAGATGGTTATCACAAAGTCTGGGAGGTAATTAAAAGAACAGCCGGATCTGAACAAAAATAAAGCATTAGAACACATTTTCAGTATGTTTTATTTTATTTCATTTTTTAAACAATATTTAATATAGTTAATGTAGTTCTCGCAAATTATTAGGTCAATTTTGTGAACATTAATTCCGCCAACAAATAAATCAGCATCAAAAATGTTATCTGATTGACACATAAGATGTTGAAATAGGGATTTTCATTAATCTACTTTTACAGAAGATTTCCTGAAAATACTAGCCAGGATTGTCAGGTCAATGCTTAAAGTCTTTATCTTACATCTTAGGTATGCTATTTAGATGCATAGGCTCACTGACAGTAGAAAACATAGCTTGCAAGGAAACCCACATTTGGCCTAAGCAGTTTTTGCTAAGGTCAGAAAACTTCAATAACATAGTCATAAATAAGTAACAAAATTGTCATTTCTTAAAAGTTGACATGAAAAATGCTAAATTAAAAGCTAAGCTCACCAACTTCTAATATAACTGCAGCTACGTTGTACCATTCATCTTATTATCAACAATAATAATGATTAAATAATAATGCTTTTTATTTAAAGTCTCTTCCAAAAAACTTATAGAACAAGTATGGTGAAAAAAA
The DNA here is from genome assembly GCA_032876305.1 of Orestias chungarensis. Classification (NCBI taxonomy): domain Eukaryota; kingdom Metazoa; phylum Chordata; class Actinopteri; order Cyprinodontiformes; family Cyprinodontidae; genus Orestias; species Orestias chungarensis. Next base: position 2,910,719 of record JAVLVB010000078.1, on the reverse strand, counting down.
AAAAAAGTTTCTCTAGGACAGCAGCTTAGTTTATCGATTCAACTTTATTAACTATCATCACAGTTCTTACAGTTTAGAAACTATATACATTTAGATTATAGACATAAAAAAATATTAGCTTCACTATTTCGTAATGTATTTATAATCTAACACCAGATTTACAAACTATAAGGCTCTACATTTAAATGTACATAAACCTTATACAAACCTACTAAAAAAAATTGTATTCCCTTGCTAATTTTCTTTTTATGGTTGATATTTTACAATCTTTGGAAATATTGCCATTAAACTTAATAGTTCAAAAAGTAGCAAAAACATACCTTAGTGGCAATTCCATAGGCTGATGAAGCATTTTTACTAGATGGTTGTCCTGTTGTTGACTCCCGGGTGAAATAATGACTTCAATGTTTTTAATACATTATTTTCAATATAGTATCATTTCATCCATCCAACAGGAGAATGTTTCCACCCTTTAAGGTCTGCGTGGATGGGCTCAATGAAAGCGCAAAATACATCCTGCTGATGGACATCGTTGCTGTTGACGACTGCCGCTACAAGTTTCACAACTCACGCTGGACGTTTGCTGGAAAAGCCGATCCGGAGATGCCAAAGCTTATGTACATCCACCCTGACAGTCCGTCCAAAGGCGAGCAGTGGATGAGCAAGCCTGCTGCTTTTCACAAACTCAAACTTACCAACAACATGTCAGATAAGCACGGATTTGTAAGTAGCACTTAGTTCTAACCATGTGAAAATTGTAGATACTGAAATTTTCGCTTATGACTGTTGTTGATTTTCCAGACAATTTTAAATTCCATGCATAAGTACCAACCCAGGTTTCATCTTGTAAGAGCCAATGACATTATGAAGCTTCCCTACAGTACCTTCAGGACTTATGTTTTCCCAGAGACTGAGTTCATCGCTGTCACTGCCTATCAGAACAAAAAGGTGACTCTTGCCACTTTGAGAGTAAAAATGTTGCTCCTCCCTGTGGAAGAACTGACTTGCATATTTTCCTGCCTTCATTATTTAGATAACCCAGTTGAAAATCGACAACAATCCCTTTGCTAAAGGGTTCAGAGATACTGGAAATGGGAGACGAGAGAAAAGGTAGATATTACAGCATCCCGTTGTAGGACCTTAGTACAATAGTTGTCCCACATTTATTGTTATCTTTACAGGGACAAACAGTTGAGCAAATCCGAGCAGGATGGTGCTGATTCTGATGACTCCTCTGGGCAACCCAGTACTAGTGAGCCCTTTTATTCCCCTCTGGAACTGGTCAGCAGTCCTCTTATGTCCACATCAACTTGCCAAGGTGAGATAATTGTGTGTGTTCTTTTAGGTAGACGTGGTTTTTAGCACTCACAGTACCTAAAACTGGCAAGTATGGTCCAGTCTGTGTATACTAATTATTCTTTGTGATTACTTTATGCATAACTTTCAGCATGTACCCGTATTGATAAGTTTGGCAAGTCACATTGTCTTTAGAAATGTAAAAATTATATATATAACTTTTTTTTTTTAAAATACCATCATTTCAAACAATGTTTTCTTTCACATAACATTTTAAAAATTCTCAAAACAATAAGACGAGATATTTAAAATATGCATTCATTATGTCTTTGTTTTTAAAGCGGGAACTCATATAGCTATTTTGTAACAACAGAATGTGTTGTCACTAGCTTATGTAGAAAAAAAGTTGGATTTGAAATAAGAGCTGATAAAATTATCTTTCTCTATGATCATTTTTTTAACAACAAAGAAATACAAAGTACATTTCAGTAATAAATTTCAAGTGAACAGAAATATAGAATTGGAAGAAGTATGTTGTGAACTCAAAATGAAAGACTGTACATGCAAAAACGAATGGCTTGTTACCGGGGATTCAGCTAAACGTAATCACATGCTAAATAGTTGAAGAATCAGTGAGATTAGATTGTGCAGATCGGTGATTATTGCCAATAATAGCTCAAAACCATGCAGCCATCTACATTTATATTACAAAAACACTGATAATTCCAAAATGTTTTCTATGTAAAACATGTTTTATTTGTTTCCATACAGATGCAAAAGATACTGAGAGTGAGTCAGATATTTATCCTGATGATGATGATGTTTTACAAGCCAGCCTTCCCAGGACTGGTCATACATTGACTATGAACCTCCTGGATAACAAGGTTCTACACAACATGCCTGACCTTAGTAAACACAACAACAAAAAGAATGGATCAAAGGAGATAACAATGCACAGAGCAAATGATGACAGTCCATATGTTATGGAATTAGACTACTATGAAAACCAAAGGAGCATAATCCAAAATTGCGGGACACCTACAAAGTTTCCATCACATACCTCAACCTGCTTCAGTGATTGTCACCATCCAACATTGGATTTGTCGAGTGTGTACCACCAACCATTTGTTAGGGTAAGAGCATCTTTGCAAGAAAGAAGAGAGGTACCATTAACAACACAGAGGTTTCCCTCTTTGAGTGTTGGACCTGGATTTACCACTTTGCCTGGAATTGATTACTTTGAAAACGGAGGGTTCTCATGCCAAAGCATCCAGACTCCAGCTTCATTTCCCCTATCAAAACACACACTGGGTTCTCAGGTAGGCTTCAGGAAATGCACAGAATTATGTCTCTGAAAAATATGTATTTCCACCCATCAAATACAATGTTGGTAATTTTGTATTTTGTTTAGACATCCCGTTTAGTACCTCTAAATGGGATTATACCTATATTTTAGTAGTTTTATATCCTCTCCAACAAAAAGGTTTGCCACATTTAGATCTTGATAACATCAAACATAAACTTTGGGGTGTATCATGAAGGGTGATAAGATGATATGTGAGAAGAGACATAATTAATAGTCAAAAGCGGTAACCATAAGAACCTGTTTCTGAGGTAGACATGCATTGGCTAAGATAAGTTGGAAAACTGTGTACATTTATAATGTTCTCGATTTGCATCATAATTAAGGGAGTGCCTATTTAAATAAAAGACCTTGAAGGGCTACTTTAAAATTCTGTTTTGAAGGCTTGCAAACTAATAAAATGTTACATTAACGATCAGTTCGATGGACCAAGACCAAAGACTTCTGCTATGTTGAAACCTCTTCAGTCAAAGAAACATCATAGACATTTATGTTAACTCAATTTCAACAACCTGTAAACCAGTTTAATGTTAGCTTTAGAACGTTGTTTAATCTGAAGTTAAAAACTAACTGAGAAAGGAAATGGAGAAAGGTGGTAGTACGCTTATCTTAACGACGAACTAAAAAAAGAAATATCAGGCTTTTTGAGTCGGAGTGAGTAGCCTAAAAAAACTAAGTTTTGCTGTAGTGTTTATTCCTTTGAGTTCTTATTTACATTGATATCAGACAATATTGTATCCTAACCTATCACCTAACCAAACAGTGTTATAATGATGTTGAAACTGGTAGATGTCACTTTGGTCTTACCCCCTCTCAGAATAGCCATTAGCTTTATCCTACAGCACAAACTAATTTGGATTTACACTAAATAAGGATTCCATGAGAGTTATTTTTGTTAGTTTAGAAATACGCAGATTAAAACCTTTAACAGAACCCAATTATAAATATCTCAAACTATGCTTTAAACACAACTCTCTATGGGTTTTGTTTTTGGTTTGATATTAAAGTCATCATAAGGATTGAGTATAGGATACATATGGAATCTTTTTATTTATCAAATATGTAATCTGCTAACATTTTTAATCTTACAACTCTTAAACCATGGAGTCATTCTAACATTATAACACTGTGCTTACATTTTTTTAGGGAGTCACTCTGTCATCTGTTGATGGAATGTCATCATATCCGTACCACTGTGTGGCACCATTGGGGGCAAGTGTTTCAGCTACCTCCACCTGCTCTGCCACCCCATCACTTTCTGGAATCCATCGTCACAGACACCCTCAGCCTTGGTTTAAATTAAGCCCATATGAGATCCCACCGTCTTTCACTTCTTGCCAAAATCTCCTAACCACCTCCCTGCCTGGAAGGTCGCCTTCACAGCCTAAGCTGACCAAATTGGGAAACAAAGTATGGAATTTGCCATCTGGACGTCACGGTTACCAAGCAAAGGCCATGCATAAGACTGTTTCCCCGATTGTAATGGGGTTTGTGGATGAACATAACTTATGGTCTTGAAAGTTGCACATGAATAGCAACAAAAATAAATAACTAGTGAAAAACAATGGTTCTGTTGCTTTTATATTATTTTCATGTACTCGATTCTAGGCCAGTACTGCACATGTACAGGTTTTAGTATAGATCTGCTTCATCAAATTCTAAGATTTAAAATAATAATTGCTCTTTGTGTTTAGCAATTGCCAAACAATATTTAAGGCATTTTATTTAGAAAATGATAACGAATTTGATTTAAAATCTTTAATCTAAAATACCACCACAGAATTGGTTACCTAGTAATAGACCTGATGGTCATTTAAGTTTAATTAGATTACTGAGTTGACATGGTGTTATGTTCCAAGACTTCTAAAAGGATTTGGGATGAAGATTCCGCTCTCCAGCCCGGATCAGAATGTGTCTGTATGTTTGGGCTAATCCTTTAAGTTAATTTGAGTAATTAATCTGAGTAATTAATCTATCTTTTTTATTTGGGGACTTCCGTACACTTTTCCGGCAAGGGCAGACTTTGTGGTTGAACTTTTCCCAGCCTCTCCATTTTTATCTCGGTGAAGGAATTAAAGGAGACATTTTAAGGCAAAGGAAACTTAAGGTCTAATTGTCTTAATTAGACTAAGACCTCATCTTTAATTGCATTTACTCTGACCAAAGTCTGTAGTAAAAGGGCTAGGTGCTCAATTTCCACTCCAAGTGGACATCTGCTATTGGTGTACACCACAAAGCATAAGAATAAATTCTGGAATCACTGGATATTTAACCACTGTTTTCATTGTTTTTATTCCTGTTGCAGACCTGGTTCCTGATAGTACTTGAAATTTGAATAGATTTGAGGTAGAAGGATCCCAGAAGCTTAACCTTCTTTGTCCGGGACAACGTTGACGTTAGTTCCAACCTGGTCCCGTCGTAACAGTTTTGATAGGTGTTTGGGGAAAGCTACTAACAGTGAAACCAACTTAATGGACACATAACCTGACTTTCTAACGATGAAAGCTTGATTAAGATTGGCATCTTCTTTGGATACTAATGGATACTAATGTGTTGCACAAAGTTTATAAAATAATATAAAAAGATTATTGATACTACATTGTTGTCACATGTCAACAGCTAAAAACATTGAAAGTCTGACACAGTTGATTGTCCTTTTATCCCTAAGGTAAATGAAAGCTAATGAAAAGCTTCAGGAATAGCTCTGTTTCAGAATTTTTTTTGCAATAACTTTTCAAAAAACAAATTTTTATAGTGATTCTATCGTACAATATGTGAACTTTGTGTCATTCTTGTTATTATCCTGAAACATTAGGTGTTTTCTTTAAGGCCAGGAATAAATTTTAGTTATAGTTGAAATAGTAGAGTGTTATTATTTATAGATTGAAATTAGGCCAGAAATAAAATTAACTTTAAAGTTGGTATTATGCTAATATAATTTACTATAAGCTGATGTTTTAGGATTTTTTGGGTATGCCCTATTAACCTGTCACAAACAAATGAAAGGTAATTATGGGTGTGCACTTACTTGGTTCCTCCCTTGATTTAAGTTGGACAGACCCTTTTTTTTTTTTATATTTAGGTTTTTAACCATAGCAGCAGGTCTAAACAGACCCACCACAGAAAGACAGTAAATTGCACTGTATATACCCAGAATATTTTCTCAACCAACAAGATTCAAGATGACTTAGATCCAGTAAGTTGTTGGTAAAAATCTTCATGTGGGACTTAAAGATCAGATACAAGTCAGAACCTGCTGGGTGTCTTTTTTTTTCTTTTTTTTTTTTACTTTACATAGTTACACCTCACACAAAGCTGTTTGGTAATAATTTAGAGCAAGAGATTAACTTGATGATAGGCTTTTCTTCAGAGTTTCCCATTGATACTGCTGCATGTCTCAACACATCCATCAATTCCTCTTCCGAATTGATTTAACCTTCTTTGTGGCCATACTATTCTGTTGCTTGTTATGTCAGATCATTGTGCTTGCTCGGTTTTACTTTGAATTACCCAATTATGAGTATTGCACGTGTCCCAGTATGTCCTATCCATTTCTGGGAGGCTGCCACTGATAAGATATTCAATCTTAATCACTTTGCTATTCAGTGGTTCAAACGTTGCAGGCAATCGCTGCATAAATACATGTTCGCAAGAAACTTTAGGGGGTTTAAGAACACACAGTGGATAAATTAAAAATTTAAAACCCATCTGCAGGGCAAGGGAAACCACCAAAACATTGGATGGGGGGTGAAAACACAGGAGGTGGAAAAAAAAAAGGCACAATGTGACACGATTTTACCATGTCTCATATACTGACAGGTACTGACAAGACCTAAATTATTAATTTTAACAAGTGGCAGCAGGCTTTTGCCCAGTGGCTTTTTACTACCAGCCAGGTTTTATACAGGATAAAGCAAGTTCGATAAAGTTTGTGTCATTTTAGGAATTTAATTTGATTATATGGTTTTTTTTTTATCTAATAAAAGTCAGACCTTCCCAACTAAAAAGTTCCATCTTTGATCATATTTTGTGCATTAATACATTGTAGGATATTATAAGGGAGAGAAGTCAAACATCTGTGGGGGGGGCTTTTTCTTTTGCTTTGTGGTGAATACTAATACAATTTCTGAAATTTAAAATGTGACTAAAAAGTTATATTGTGAAAAAAAATAAACCTCCCTGACTTTCACACTTATAAAAGAAAAAGAAAAAGATTGCTCAGACACCCTAACACTAGTGAGCTGGTTACGTAAGAGCCCAGGACTTTAATTTAAGGCAACACTACATGGTGGATCAATAATCTCCTAGTTTACACCTAATTTGAAAATATAAAGTATGCAATTGTGAATGATGAATGATGAAATAAAAAAAAGCAATTAGTATAGCAATGTGCTAAAGTGAGTAAATGCACAGACCATCCTTACATTTTCAATTACCTATTTGTCTGTGCAAGGTCGTGGAAGGGTTGATACCTATCAGGACTGCCGCATGTATCCAGCATACTACAGAAAGTTAATGCAAGTTCAATTTTTCTTCAATAAAGATCTTTAATTTCAAATATGTAATAATGTAAAGCGTAGAAAATAAAAACTGGTTGGGAAAATAAAAACTCCCTGAGTTTAAACCTGTCATTCACAAGCAGGTTTCTCTGTGCACCTATGCAGAACTGATGATCTAAACCAAACTTAACGCCTCTGTTGCCATCTAGCAGTCAGTAGCTGCAATAGCTGCAAGGATTCAGTACTTGTTTAGTTTCTTAATGGGGCATTTAATACATTATCAACAAAAACGTGAGCACACACAATGATTTGCACACAAATGGTACAGTATTAACTTTACATTTAATAAAGTTATGAATGTGTTATACACATGTTTCAATCTTTGATGTTAACATGAGAGGAATATAAGTAATATGTTTAAAATCAGGATAAGCAAACAATATGCCCTTCAGCAAGGAAAAAAAAAGAGTGCAAAGTTTTTACTACTGATCTATTTTAACTATTAACCAGTAAAGGTGGGACCCATCAAAAAATATATATATGTATAAGGCATTTTTAATATATTAACCATTTGAGAATGTAAAATGTTTAAAATGTACTCTAATATAGAGTAGATTTGCTACAATTCCCAGCACTAATCTTTGTAAAGATCCCACATTTCTCAAAAACTTAGATTTTCTTTATTTCACAATATACATAAATACAGAAACTGGACTTGTAAGATGTATATTGACAACTTATTTTTAACAGCAAAAACCTATCTGTACACTAAGAGAATTGACACGGAAAGTTAATTTTTCATAAGAATTGCCAAAAATCACAGAAATGGTGCCCCAAGGTCCCATGTTGGGGTCTCTTATATTTAATATCTACAAGTTAGCACAGATTATAACAAGTAACAGGGTTAATAAAGTATGCAGATGATGTGTAGCTTCACATTGCAATATCATCAGGTGACTGAAAAAATATTCCAAATTTGAGCACATGCATGGCACAAACCAATGTGTGATTGTGCCATAGCTTAATTTAGCTAAACAGAATAAAGACCCAAATTATTTTTGCACCTAAAGAGTAAAGATCAAGAGTCAGCACACAGCTACTGCATGCACAGCTAAAAAATATAGAACAGAACTGAAATCCGGGTGTTATGATGTGAACTCAGATTTGAAACATTAGACATAATTACAGTACAAAGTTGCCTTCTACCGTTTGAAGAATTTTTCTTGAACAAAAAGACAAACGTCCCAGCAAGATCTTGAGAAACTCGTCCATGTGTTTATCTTTAGTGAAATGTATTACTGCCACAGTGTCTGTACAAAGCATATAAGATAGATAAGAAAATCAAGATAACTAGCATAACAGAGCACCAACACCACATTCCCAAGGTCCTTACACCAGCGAATAGACTTTAAATGCTTTTGTTTTTATATACCACTGAATGGCTATTAGCTGAATCATGTTTATACTGCAGAATCATAACTGAAGATGGAGAAACAGCATTCAGTTTTTATGTTCATGAAATCTGGAAAACTGCTAAAATATTGAAGAACTTTATATCAACACAAAAAAACAAAACAAAACAAAAATGTTTAGAGTTCCCTTTGATTAATAACAAATTGAACATATATTAGTTAAAGTCTGGATTACAACGTTTTATTACTTTTTACCACTGCTTATATTTAATTGTGGTATTTTATTTATTCATTTTTTAATGTGAAGCACTTTAAACAGCCTTGTTGCTGACAAATGCAAACTAAATTGCCTTGGATTTATACTGTAATATGTTGTAACAAGCTTATGTGAACCATGGTTGAAGCGGCATCTCAATGAAACTGAGAGGGAAAAGCACAACAACACCGGCACGCGACGCACGTGAGTGTAGCAGTTGACAGCTAAACTCTTCCGGGTACATCCTGTCGTCCAACAGCTCTAGCCCCGCCCACAAACTAATCTCGGAAATTGATTGGCCCACCAAGGATAAACCCTTTCTAGATGTGGTGTGATAGATGTGAAATTCTTGAAAAAATGGGGAAATTGTCTACTCAGTCAGCTAAATTACTTTTAATTGTACTTTATTTTGTTTAAAAATACGTACTGATTAACCAACATGCTTGCTTATCAAGATTTAAAATCAGCAGATGTAAAACTCAAATAAATAAATAATCAAGGAATCAAGGAATGTTTATTTGTCATCACATCACATGTGGTACATGAGGTGGGACGAAATTCTAATCCCCTGGTCCAGTTTACACCCTGATAGCAATTTTAAATAATATAAGAAAATATAAGAACTATGCAGTATTAATTATAAGAACTATGCAGTATTGATTATAAGAACTATGCAGTATTAATTTCCATTGGTTACACAAATAGTTTAAAAAGAAACAACTAGTTAAAACGCATTCTACTCTTTTACCTGTTATTAAATAGTATATTAGTTTCTAACCCTGTTTTGATGCTATTTTTATACTTTTATACTACTACTATTTGTGTTTTTCAGAATATGAATGTTTTTTTAGTTTGGTTGTTTTTTTTTCCCCCACAAGGAAAGGCCTAAAATCACATTGTATTTAATTAAGTTTCCAAGAAAAAAAACCAAACAAACATATTTTTACCTGTAGTTAAGAACTACTAGGATTGTATCTTCTAATTTTTAAAGAGATTTACCTAGTCCTTCCTGATTGGTCGTTCAAGTTACTTCATATTTGTGTTAAATAAATTGGCAAATAAAAATAAAATTACCTAATCAAAATAAAAAAAGTTCAAATAATCAAAACAATTTTTATTTGAGAAGTTAATTTGAGGGTTTATTTCTTGGAAGCAACGTGTTCTATTTAATGTAGTTCTACAGCGGAAGAAGCCGTCGGAGGTCATTGTCCCGGAGTAACCTGCGCGCGCATCGTCACATCACCCCACTCTCTGCTGTTGGAGCGGCGTGACCTCATCATGATGTGATTTATGCCCCTTTTTTTTCCCCCCTTTCTTCTTTTTTTTTTGTGCTCAATCTTTGCAGAAGATTCGAAATGACCGAAAGACACCGTTAAATTATTTATTTAATTCGGCAAACGTTTCCAGGATTACGTGTCGGTTCGTCTCCACCGGTAGGTTTTCCTTAGATATTATCCCAGATTAGTTTTCCCAGCATTACGTCCACGCACTGGGGGTGTTTTACGTTCATAATGTGTAGACCTCAGGCGGCGCCGCCGGGTTTTATTGTGAGACGTTAGCATAACGGTAGCAGTTTCCCTGTGAATTTAGCGCTAGCATCACCCCCCCCCCCCCCCCAGCTTTGACAGCAGGTAACGTCAAATTGAAGCGAGGCTTTAGCTACGTAATGTCATCACATCCACCTGAGAGTCCCGGCTAGCTAGAAAGCTACATGTAGCTGTAGTTGAGTGATGTTTCCCTCGCTCAACATTGCTGGGGTTCTGGCTGCTGTGCTCGGCTTGTTTTTCTGGTTCCGCCAGCAGTTATCCATAGGTAAGGTGTGCCCTTTAAAAACAGCAGCAGCAGTTCGCTAACCAGTGAGCTCAGTGTGTCTTACTCAGTGTTTGATAATCTAGAAACTAATAAAAAGGTGAGTGTGGTATGGTGATCCTACAGTTTGTACGTTGCCTATATAATTTATACTATTCTTTGGTTATTTGTATACACTTTTGCTGCTTAGTAGCTTAAGAGATGTTTTATTATTTGTTTGTTTAAAACTGTTCATAATATGGGTTTCACTCACATTTGTGGATCTAATTCATTTTTACACTATTTTTTCTTTTCCTTTTTTATGGTTGTCTTTTTCATTTGGGTTAATTTGTTGTTGTTGTTTTTTTGCATTTCTTTCACCCAGTAAGGATAAATCTAATATTGCATATATTTAATAAATTAACCTTTGCCTTTTTATGATTTCCTGACTAATAATAATAGGAATTACTAATAATTCATTTTATGCATACATCTGGCTTGGCAAGACTAGTTGATGTACTTTTTTTTTTAAACTTTTTTTTTTAGAAGCTCTTGATAATCTGGGTCACTTTCTGGACCCAAGTGTTGCAATATCAATAAAAGTTAAGTTTATGCAACCAAATTTTGCAATTTAACAAACAGCACTGCCCAAGCTTGATGTGATGTGAAATTGAATGAACTCTGATCATCCTCTATAACTGCTTCTGCCATTGCGCCATTTACCCATTTCCAGTATTTGCAGCCTGCTCGCGTTGGCCGGCCATGGCAGAGCAGGACGGTGCTGCCAAGAAGAACCCATCCTTGGGGTCCCTTCAGTCCCACTTCCTCGTGGGCTCCATATCGGAGGAGAACTCAGAGGATGAAATCCAGGGGAGGGTAGATGGGCCGCTGGAGGACAAGGAGATCCGATCGCTGTCGCCGTCTTCTTGTAGCTCTGACAGCACCAATGAGATGGGTTTCGACCACATTGATGGCCCCCCTCACAATTTAAGGTTAGAATCCAAATTTCAGTTGATGTATTGCTTTGTCACCCTTTCTATTTTCGTACATGTTGATTAACAAGACTCATTTTGTACGAGACATGCAGCTGTGAGTTGGAGCGTAGATTCAGTTTTTTGTTGATCCCGTGTTACAGTACTCGTAAAAAAAATGCAGTCCCCATATTTTGACTAAGATTTCAAGGGTTTCTGTGTGTACTCAGTCCTTGTGGTTTTCCAAGATTTCTGAATGTCGGTTTGAAAAAATGTAATGTATTCAGGTACAAAAAATGTTTGTATAGCAGCCAGAAGGAGGTGCTAACTGGAAATACTGGTTTGGGATCTCCGAGTGACTTGAAACCAGTTATTTATGACCGAAAAGAGGCGCACTGTTAACATAACTGAAACTTATTCGCATGGCATGCCAGTGATTCCTGCTGTGATGCAACCATTGAGGATCAGGCCATGAAAAAAACAAAACAACCAGCTGTACAAGCTCCGTCTGGCCACAGCAGTTAGCTGAAAGCAAAGCTCCTCCAATGAGTATTCCACACGACTTTCCCAGCTCTTATCGGTGCAAATCATTAGAGTTCGCAAATCTTGTTGAGCCTGTGTTATTGCGCCGTCTTTCAGTGTTTATGCAAAGAAACGCACACAAAAAAAACTCTAACCAAATTGTTTTCCAAATTACGCATTCTTTGTTGTTGCATTGTTGTTGTGTTTTTTTCCTCTTCCCAGTAGTTTTCCGGTTTTGCCGATGTTTTTTTTTTTTTTAGCGTACAAGTTTCTGGGCCCTTGTGTAACCTACAAGCGATTATGTGTCAGAAGTGGTTGTCAAGCAATGTGCATGTGCAAATGATAAGTTTATCATTAAAATGACGTGACATAAATGTTTCCTTATGTTCTGGGCTTTAAGCAGATGCTGCGGAGTCACTTGGAGGATTTTCCTGTATTAGTCCATGACTTTGTCTGCTTTTTGTGTTTTATTTTTTAAACAGACCAAGCATGTCAGGGTTACACTTGGTGAAACAAGGCAGAAATCGGAGGCGAATTGATCTCCAGCGGGACTTCACTGTCGCTTCGCCTGCTGAATTTGTGACTCGCTTTGGTGGTAACAAAGTAATCGAAAAGGTAATTCATGTCATTTAGTGGTCCCTTTGAAAAATCTACTTGATCTGGCATAGTTGGCGATGAAGTCACATTGAACTTTCTTTCAACAACAAAAAAATATCAGTACATTTTTAATAAACCCCAAATATTGAAGCAGAAAAAAAACGACACACATTTTCAAATTTGTCATTTACTAATAAAGGTAAGTAATCTAGAATGTATTTGTGAAGGGCTCCTTCTGTGTCGGTGCTTTATAGAACCTCGCGCTTTATTTAAAGTTGCTACTGCGTTTTTGAGTCATGTCTCTGTCGTCTTTGAACATCTGGTATCTGAAAGTTTTGCATTCAGTTTCCCCCATCTTTCCTCATACTTTGACCAGGCCTTTTGTCTTAGTTATAGAAAAGCAACTCCGAGGGATAATGCAGTGAAGAAAAGATGACATTTATGGGGATGCACAGTGATTGCTTAACACTACTTCTTTTTTTTGTCTTCTGTATGTTTTGTGTTGTTAAGGCTTGTTGCAAATTGCGGCCTGATCATTGCACAGCTTTCTTTCCTTCTCTAACAAATTCTCGGAACAAAGTTTTGATTGTCCCTTAAAAGAAAAGAAAAAAAAAGGGAAACATTTATTCCTTTCTTCACACCCTATAATTATGCCTTGCTTTGAGATAGCCAAACAGATATCCTAACAAAAATCATCTGAATTTTGTGCTCATATTTAGCCAAAAAGGGGAAAATTTGGACCGTTTGAAAGCTTTTCAAAGATGCTTTCTCAAGAATGTACTTGCTTGTACAATATTTTCATTCCATCACTGTTTTGTATTTGTTTTATTATAATAAAGGAATTTCCCTTATCAAAACACGTTGTGTGTGTGTTTGTTTTCTTTTTAACTATGTGCACCTTTTTTTGTAATGGATTATTATTTTAAACAGTTTTTATCCCTTAAAAGCACTTTGTGTTGCTATAATGCAGGAAAAGTGCTTTATAAATAAAAATTGAAAACATTTTTTTTGTCATCCAGGTGCTGATTGCCAACAATGGCATTGCTGCAGTCAAATGCATGCGCTCGATCCGCCGCTGGGCCTACGAGATGTTCCGAAATGAGAGGGCGGTCCGGTTTGTTGTCATGGTGACCCCTGAAGACCTGAAAGCCAATGCAGGTGGGCGTCGTCTCAGTTGTTAAATGTATTTTTTTTCTGTTCAAAGATTTGGCTAACATCTCCTCCACATAACTAATAAATAGTTTAATCTCTTCAATTCTAGGTCCTAAATCTAGAGTGATTAGGAAGTTACAATTCATTTGTTTGTGTCTGTCCAACAACATGATTCTGTAAAAGGAAGATCTGGATGTTAGTAGCGCATTATTAGTAGTATTCTTTACATCTAGTCTCGACGGTTTACGTGGTAACAATTGGAATGAGTGCTACCAGGAGGAAGAATCAATCAGACTTGTTTGACTAATTTACGAACAAGGTATTTCGTGTTTTTCCAGAATACATCAAGATGGCCGATCATTACGTCCCTGTGCCTGGAGGAACAAACAACAACAACTATGCCAATGTTGAGCTCATTCTTGACATTGCAAAGCGCATACCTGTTCAGGTACAATGAGCATGCTCCTTTTATCAGTCATCTAATAATTTTCCTGTTGGCTTTATAAGCATTTTCATTGTTGTTGTTGTTGTTATTGTTTTGTTTTACATATTGCAGGCTGTTTGGGCTGGATGGGGTCATGCCTCAGAGAATCCGAAACTTCCAGAGCTACTTAACAAGCATGGCATTGCTTTCATGGGTAAAGGAGCTTTGTCATTTGGTTGGCTATTAAGTAATTTTTTTTCCCTACAATTGCCACCCACATCTGTTGAGTCTGGATTTTCTTAATCTATATGCTTTCTTTTCTTTAGGTCCTCCAAGTCAGGCTATGTGGGCTCTTGGAGACAAAATTGCCTCCTCCATTGTCGCTCAGACAGCCGGTATTCCGACTTTACCCTGGAGTGGAGCAGGTGACAAAAATATTGAATTTCTTTTATACTGTTCAGGATTTATTTTTTATGTTCTAATAATCCAGGTTACAGGACTGACATATTTAGAAAAGAGTCACAGCATGTCGCTTTTGTTTCTTCTCAAGACAGATTATCACTCGCATACTTTTCTTTTGCCCACTAGAACGTATTGTGCATGTTATCACAAGTTGGTTATCCTCAACAAAATGATGAAATGAAAGAAAAAACTGTATTAAGCTTAACATTTTAGACAGAAAAGCTCCAAGTTTATTGTTGTCCCCGATTAAGTGTTTTAAGTCTTTTGTTAATGATGGATAAACTTATTGTGGACTTATTGTTGGGTGCCTTGCGGTCAAACACACGTTCACAATGTTTTGAAGTAAATGATTACAGCGTTGACATTTTAAGCAAGTCCTTAGAATATGAGTTAGCATAATTAGTAGAGTTAGTTGGTTATCATGGTTATGATATAACACCAGTCCATGTTTGCGTTCACCTTTAGAGGAAGCAGAACCCTACACTAACTCGGAAATTTGCAAGGGACCACCAATATGTCCGAATCCAACAAATTCCATGTCCTTTTTTAGCACTTTAACTGAACTAATTGCATAATAATCTACTGTTTGATTACCAGAAGCCTCTTAAATCTTTTGTCCTTCATCGGCACTTCTTGCATCAAAAGATATCACTTATACTAAAAGTTTGTAAGTCTTTTTCTTTAAGTATAATCCCCGACAGTAAGGGGTGAGACGCCCTTGCAGCTATGGATATTGTGTTCACTGATTGGAGGAAAGATCAAATACTCTTTCAACTCTTTTCTTTGTGGATCTTAATGTTCTTGCAAGGGTGCTTATGGTTTTTATCTTCCTAACATGTAACGTAGCTGTTTAAATTAATACTTTAAGGCCTGACGTTGGATTGGTCAGAAAGCAACCAAAAGAAGAAAATCATCAATTTACCTAATGAGGTGTATGAGCAAGGCTGCATCCAGGACGTAGAGGCTGGCCTCAGAGTAAGCATGTCTTTCAGACCATAGTGTTTTCTATTAGTAGCATTGGTGCACATTCAAGTGGTTTTCTTAAAACCCTCACGTTCCATTTCCAGGCAGCAGAGAAGATTGGTTACCCAATTATGGTGAAGGCCTCAGAAGGAGGTGGAGGAAAAGGTATCCGTAAAGTCAACTGTGCTGACGACCTTCCGAACCTCTTTAGACAGGTAAGCATGAATGAACATCCCTTATTTCAAGAAGAGTGGCGTTTTTTTTTTTTTTGCAGCTAATCACTGATCGTACTCTCCCTCTGGCCGTCTAGGTCCAGGCAGAAGTTCCAGGATCACCCATTTTTGTCATGCAGCTGGCCAAGCATGCCCGCCACTTAGAGGTGCAGATTCTGGCAGATCAATATGGAAATGCCATTTCCTTGTTTGGCAGAGACTGCTCTGTGCAGCGACGTCACCAGAAAATCATAGAGGAGGCTCCGGCCACCATTGCCATCTCTGATGTGTTTGAGGATATGGAAAAGGTGTAGTTACACTTTCTTGGCTTGTAAATATCAATATGATCCGATTTGAGCCTTAATTAAACAGTCGATAGTGATTTTGTTTCACTATTTATTTATTTCTTTACAGTGTGCTGTGAGGCTGGCTAAGATGGTCGGTTACGTCAGTGCAGGTACTGTGGAGTACCTCTACAGCCAGGACGGCAGTTATTATTTCCTGGAGCTCAATCCCCGTCTGCAGGTGGAGCATCCTTGTACGGAGATGGTGGCTGACGTCAACTTGCCTGCTGCTCAAATGCAGGTCAGTTGTTCTAGCAAAATCTCTTCACTGTAACAGAAGCTATACTCTTAAAAAAAAAGGTTGTTGCATCAGCGATTCTCCTGCCACAGAATAATTGTACGCTCCCCTTGCCAAATCAGCTTTGATCACCCCCGTTCCCTTGGACACCATCTGCAAAAAAAAAAAACTCTATGCGGTCACAGTGGTTTTAGAAGCATTAGGTCACAGGGTCTGTTTTGCAGTGTTGTAGGATTGTGCGTAACTAGGTCAGGGGCAGTCGAGCTGAAAGGCTGGGAAAGCTTTATTGTCGAGCTGATTCGATGTTTGCGTGGGAAGCTCGGTGACCACCCTCCCTGTCCCACTGGGAACGGCATTTATCAGTGAAAACCTGATCTCTGTGTCAGTGCAAGGGAAAAATTGATGCGTACCTTCAATGAAAATGCCTTTAGGATACTGTACCTTGAAAATGATTGCACATTTGTTTCGCACTTTACAATTATGCAGTATTATGGCTCTTTTTTAAATTTGTTTTTCATTTTTTTCATAAGACCTAGGTGGTGGTTATTACTTGCCAAAAATGTAAAGTTTAATGGATGTAAACACTTCTGCAAGGCACTTAAAGACTCTGATTGTTTAGTGCACTTTTGAAGCATGAACAGAATGTTAATGCTTTTGTTCAGATTGCAATGGGTATTCCTCTTCATCGGATCAAAGACATCCGGATGCTTTATGGGGTCCAGCCTTGGGGAGATACGCCGATTGACTTTGAGTCCTTGTCAAACACGCCCTCCCCGCGGGGGCATGTCATTGCAGCGCGCATTACCAGTGAAAACCCCGATGAGGTACGATTCTGATCATCTTCGCGCACCAAATAAATGTGGTTTCCACTTCTGCCGCACTTATCTTGTGAACATCTTGCCCTTTTGAATATAAAATATGGTGTCTCTTCCTGTGTCTGACTGCGATTGCAGGGGTTCAAGCCGAGCTCCGGGACGGTCCAAGAGCTGAACTTCCGAAGCAATAAGAACGTGTGGGGTTACTTCAGTGTCGCGGCAGCTGGAGGCCTGCACGAGTTTGCCGACTCCCAATTTGGACACTGTTTCTCTTGGGGAGAGAATCGGGAAGAAGCCATCTCGTGAGTAATTTTTGAAACAGCTTGCCTAAACATGTCTGTCCTTGGATTTAACAAAACAAAGTAAAAAGGAAGCTCCCTGTTTTGAGCTACAAAGATATGCTGATTGTATTATCACACATGGTTCAGTCTCCAAATAGAGGCTAAATTACCTTATTATTCAGTTTATCTAAGCAAAGAAAGAGGTTGTCACTATAAACTGTCCAAACGAGCAATAATTGCTTTCTGCTTTCTTAATTAAATAATTGAATAAATATATAGTTTATATATAAATATATAAAGTATATATCTCTTACAGCTTTTGACCCATTGCATTACAGTTTCTCTGCCATACTTAATCTGGGGATTAGGGTGGTTTTTACCTTATTATAAGCTGTTGGCGCTAAATCCATCTGTATTGTTTTGTAGAAATTCAATTTAGTCTTGACACAGTTCTTATAAAAGTCCTGCTAAGGGTTAACCCCAAACATTTAAGCATGGTCGGTGCGGTTTAAGTTTTAGGGAAGAACATCCGTATGATTGAGCTTCATCCTGTTTTGTGTAATGTTTTTCCTTTTAGCAACATGGTGGTTGCGCTCAAGGAGCTGTGTATTAGAGGAGACTTTAGAACAACCGTGGAATACCTGATTAAGCTACTGGAGACCGAAACCTTTCAGCATAACAGCATCGACACCGGCTGGCTGGATCGACTCATCGCGGAGAAGATGAAGGTATAAAGCCGAAGCCGCCTGCCGGTCCTCCGGAAAACGTTATTAAAATACAATCACGGCACTGTAACAAAAATAGGCCGGTGTTGTTGATATTGCTACAACTCGGCATCCTTTACCAGTTTGAACATGGCGTTCACTGTCTTGCAGGCCGAGCGTCCTGATACGATGCTCGGGATTGTGAGTGGGGCTCTGCATGTGGCAGATGTCAATCTAAGGAACAGTGTTTCCAACTTTCTACATTCTCTGGAGAGGTAAATGGAGATACCTGGCATGATCTTTAAAAAGGAAATGAGCCTTATTGTGGGAAAAATGTGAGCCTTTCAACTCTTTCATCAGGGGGCAAGTGCTACCAGCGCATACACTACAGAACACTGTGGATGTGGAGCTGATCTACGAAGGCACCAAGTATGTTCTGAAAGTGACACGGCAGTCCCCCAACTCGTACGTGGTGATCATGAACAACTCTCTGGCGGAGGTGGACGTCCATCGTCTTAGTGATGGCGGTCTGCTGCTGTCATATGACGGAAGCAGCTACACCACATACATGAAGGAAGAGGTGGATAGGTATAACTGAACAAGGCTTTGTATTTTGGACTACATTTAATAATCTTGTGGGGTTTTTTTGTTTTAGAAAATACAGAATATTATGGATCTTAATCTTCAGGAATTTGGTTATGTCAAAGTAACATGTTTATTCGTACTCAGGTATCGGATCACAATCGGGAACAAGACGTGTGTTTTTGAGAAGGAGAACGATCCCTCGTTACTGCGATCTCCCTCGGCCGGAAAGCTCATTCAGTACACCGTTGAGGACGGAGGACATGTGTTTGGTGGACAGGTCTTCGCAGAAATCGAGGTGCCGTGTCCGTTCAGAGCGTTGTTGAACCGTTGAAAGATTGGCACCATTTCAAGCCCTGAATGTTTCTGTGAATTCCAGGTGATGAAAATGGTGATGACCCTCACTGCCGGAGAGTCGGGGTGTATTCACTACGTGAAAAGGGCTGGAGCAGCGCTGGACCCTGGCTGCGTCATTGCCAAGCTGCAACTTGATGACCCAAGCAGAGTGCAACAGGTTAGACTGATCTACTGACAATTAAAAATAAATAACGCCTCTCCTTGTTTACATTTTTTTTTTACATCTTTTTTTGTTAGAAATTTTGAAATAACAGTTGAACTGAAAGATTCCAGAATAATATAGTGGCTGTTTATGGAGTAAAATGGTTGTCAAAAAGGTGCAACACAACTCTAGCATTCGTATTCGTATCCGGCGGATTAATCGATCTGCGATCTCATCTAACACGGCCCGCTCCAAATCTAAATATGGTGGAAGACAGTGGACCGGGTGGAGCAACCACTTGTTTATATAGAGATATATATATTGATCTTACCTGCGATGCTTCACCTGAGGCTGTTGCTCCAACCGGTTCCACTGTCTTCTGCCATCTTTAAATTTGGAGCGAGGTGTGTTGGATGTGATATCGCATCCATATCTCAGCGCTGTGACGTCATCCTAACAATTTTTAACTCGTACCCACAAAGTTGTTTTCGTGTCCACAGAGAAAGAAATTAGAGTTGTATTCATAAGACTTTGCACTCACAGCTTTTGGATTCATACTGTCATAAAAACAAAAGTTTTGGGTACAAGAACTTTATTGACATATAAATACGAATACGTATGTTAGAGTTGTGCACACACCTTTTTGACTGTGATCTTACTCCATACCTATTAAGGTGTTAGCCCATCACTCCAGAGCCAGAACATCAATGAGGCAGGAAACCAATGCTGCCAATACAGACGACAGCTCTGTTTTTTGAGATTCCTCAAAGTGTCAACATCAAAATACGCATGAGTAGCTTTAAAAATAAAGCAAACGTTAGCGTCCTTATTCCAGCCAGTTGCATGTTAGGTGGTGCAAAGGTGACCCTTGGAGGCGGGATAAACCTCCATTCACTCTGAGGCTGTAACTGGCCTCTCAATTAAAGACCCTATTAAGATTTTCAAAGACTTACAAAGAGATATCAGCATTATAAAACCTCACATTTATTATGGTCGATGGACAACAGGGTATTAAAAGGTCAACCAATTAATGGAAATCATAAAATATTTGCAGATTTGACACTTAACTTTCTAAAATCACTTGGACACCTTGATACTGTATCCTTGTTTATAACACATGACAAGTCCTATTAAGCAATTGACCCCCTAAGATTAAAGTCACCCTTTATTCATTTTAATTGATTCTGATAAGAAGAACTTATGTACCATTGTGCAAACAAAATACAGTTACAGTTTAAGCCTTAAAAAAATGTAAAAGTCTTGTAGAGTTTCATAAAATATATTGATTCCTAAATTTAGTTGACAGGTAATTTTAAAATAAAACGGGAAGATAATAGTAATTTAGTAATGTGACAAATTTGGACAAAAACCTTTTGTTTCATTTTTGTGGTGTTAATCAGCATGTTTGACTTTTATTTCCTACCAATAGGCAGAGCTGTTCACAGGGATGCTTCCTTCAGCCCAAACTGTAGCTCTGAGGGGAGAGAAGCTGCACAGAGTCTTCCACAGCACCCTGGATCATCTCGTTCACATAATGAACGGCTACTGCCTCCCCGAGCCTTTCTTCAGTGCTAAAGTAAGAGTTTAGGTAAACTCGACTACTCGCTCTGATTGTTGCACTACTAACAAAAAAATGTGCTTTGTTTATCTCGCAGCTGAAGGAGTGGGTGGAACGGCTCATGAAAACCATGCGTGACCCCTCGTTGCCCCTCCTGGAACTCCAAGACATCATGACCAGCGTCTCAGGCCGGATCCCTCTGGCGGTGGAGAAGGCCATTAAAAAGGAGATGGCGCAGTATGCTAGCAACATAACGTCTGTGCTTTGCCAGTTTCCAAGCCAGCAGGTGCACCACTCACACATTATCAAGCCAAAAATCATAGATTGCATGGCGCTTTACTTGCGTGTGTTTTCAATCGAAACTTCTACTTAAAATTTAAGCAGATCTAAAGATAATAATAATAATAATAATAATAAAAAAATCTTTGGTTAGGCTATTATCCAAACATGTTAAGTGAGGTGGAGATTCCTGCTCTTTAGTTTCCGATGATGCCTTTAAACTCATACATTCACTTACTTCATCAATTCCAGATTGCAAACATCCTGGACAGCCATGCCGCTACTCTCAACAAGAAATCAGAAAGAGAAGTGTTCTTCATGAACACTCAAAGCATCGTTCAACTGGTGCAGAAGTAAGCCACACGTGCCACATCTTATGACGTTATAACACACAAACACACACACACTTTCTTGTTGTGTAATTGGTTTAGAAGGTTGACACGTTTTTTCACGTAAGGCCGTGCTTGTTCCCTCGTCAGGTATCGCAGCGGCATCCGAGGCCACATGAAGGCAGTGGTGATGGACTTGCTCAGACAGTACCTGAAAGTGGAGATCCAGTTTCAGAATGGTGAGGCGGCACACAATGGAGTGAATCAGAATGTCTGCTCCAGCTCACAACAGGGTTTCAGTGACTTTTATCTAATGAAACCACCACACTGGTTTCTTCGCAGGACACTACGACAAGTGTGTGTTTGCACTTCGCGAGCAGAATAAGGGAGACATGGTCAGCGTGGTCAATTACATCTTCTCTCACGCTCAAGTCACTAAGAAGAACCTGCTGGTCACTATGCTGATTGTAAGTGTCTGATCTTTCCAACAACAGATTTCAGTCCAACAATACTCATATTGACAGTATATACAAGTAACATGTGTAATAAAAACCTTTATGATATATTCATCTTGTAATGTATTGAGTGCATTTATTCTCTGGAGAAAAATGCACCCAAGGCCTTCAGAAGAGAAACCAGCTCTGAACATCACAGATCCTATCGACGTTAAGGGATTCTCTAAATGAATCTGTTCTAAACATTATTAAGCCTGCCTGACGTGTCAGTACCTGAAAATGTTAATCTTATTGTCACATGACAAAAACAAACTTACTATTTTATTTATAAACAAAAAACGGGGGGGGGGTTATTATTTACTACCCTATGCACTTGGCTAAAAATGCAAAAGATATTATTGTTATTGATTATTGATCATTTATGTCTTCATACTATGTTTCTAGGATCAGCTATGCGGCCGCGATCCCACGCTTACCGATGAACTGATGACCATTTTGACCGAGCTCACTCAGCTCAGCAAGACAACAAACGCCAAAGTGGCTCTGCGCGGCCGGCAGGTAAGATGACGTCTTCATAACCTTTTCTGTCGAGCAACGACGAGCAATATTCTCCCAACAACGAAAGGTAACGGGGATTTGTGCATCTGCAATGAAAAATGATGCACTGCACCGAGATTTATTTAACTTGACCACCAGATGTCACCAGAAGCCCAATGCTATAGCAGCGTTTGTAGCGACAGTAGTTTTGAATGAGTATGAATTTAGACATAGGTGGATAATTACATGTGTCACATGCTATAAGCGCAGGCAAATGCTGGAGTTAAATCTGCGTGAGGGTAAACTCTGCTGCGAGTTGTCAGAAGATAGGTAAAGAAGTATTGTGCTCTGTCACATGCCCGATGGACCCCATTAATCTTCTTCACCCAGGTCCTGATTGCGTCCCACCTTCCCTCGTATGAGCTGCGACACAACCAGGTGGAGTCCATTTTCCTGTCCGCCATCGACATGTATGGGCACCAGTTCTGCATCGAGAACCTGCAGGTAGGTAGCGAACAACACAGTTTTAGGTTCAGGTTTCGACTTCTACTCCATACAAATGGGTTCGGATAAATAATTATACGTTTTTCCCTTCACAGAAACTCATCCTCTCGGAAACCTCCATCTTTGACGTTCTGCCCAACTTTTTTTACCACAGTAATCAGGTGGTCAGGATGGCGGCCCTCGAGGTGAGATGGGCAGAAATCTATTGTTGGGCTCCTTCCCTCTAGCTTGAAACAGATGCATAACGACCGTGGCTGTTGTTGATCGCAGGTGTACGTCCGCCGAGCGTACATTGCGTACGAACTCAACAGTGTTCAGCATCGACAGCTGAAGGACAACACGTGTGTGGTGGAGTTCCAGTTCATGCTGCCCACCTCACATCCCAACAGGTAACACTTACAAGTGCTGCCTCATAAGCTGAGGGTTGTTTTTTATACTTTACTGCCATTGTGGCTGGGTGGTTTTTATGAGCTGTACCATGAGTCATTTAATACACAGCGCCTTTCAAAATATTTCTGTTCTTTGACCTTTTTTTTTTTTTATGGGGCCCTTACAATCACATGCTTTTCAGCGTTTTAAAGCGATTCTAAGTTACATAGCAAAACTAATTTCTTTGAAATACAATCTAACAAATAGTGAATATTTATTCCCCTTGAGTCAATACATTTAAAAAAATCACACGTTTCCTCATAGATGGCTACAGGTCTTTACTAGATTTTGTAGATTAATCGTATTGCACAGAGAGCATCCCTAAACAGAAGTTCAAATACAGATTTTGGATGCGTTTTTGTTTGGACGTTGACTAGGCCACTTAAACACAAGATGCATTAATGTAAGGGGACTTGATTGAATAATTCTGTGACTATTACAATCAAATCAATCGAATAAAAAATACATTATTTATCTCGAAGGGAAATTAAAAATTATGATGTGATAATAAGCAGTTGGTTCATACTTAATTTAATTTGATATAAATAGTTAATTAGTTACGATAATGTACTATTACTAATATAAATAAACGACACAATAGAATAAATCTTCCACTTATGTCCTTAATCCCGATCCACTTTCTTACAAAATAATTGTTCTAGCACAAATATGGTTTCAAATTTACATAAATACAATTATTCAAAAACTTATTATATTTTGTTTCGTTTTGCATACAAGGGATTGTCTTTTTGTTTAGTTTGCTTCACTTGTTTCTGCTTGTATCTTTTGTTACTTTGATTTTGCTCCTTTTACCCTGCTTATGCTTTTATATTCTCAATAATGTTGCATGTTATTTATCTGAAATGGCCGTATTAACCTTAACATGTGGCATGTAATTTTAGACGACACAACAGCATGAGTGTTTAACGATCCTGTCGTAGTTCGCTGAATGAAGAGGTCGTTAACGTCTCATGGTGCCTGTTTTAAATTGAAAAGGGAGCAGTCAGGAAGTGGGTAGTGTGTGTTGTTGTTTTTTTTTTTTTTTACGTCATTCTCCGTTCTTTTGCCAACATTAAGCTATAGTACGTACAGAGCGACTTTACCACACACACACATTGCCCAACCTAGACTGTCTTCTGCTGATGCTTGAAACTAACCAAGCAGTAATCAATGTTGTTTGATTGCAGAGGGAACATCCCAACTCTCAACAGGTACTGTAAACGTTCTTTTTATTGCATAAACTAATTATTGTGGACTAGCTAGCTGCATGACGACATAGAAATTACACTCATCCTCAATAAAGTTCCTGAAATTTCAAAACTTAACTAAAAAAAAAAATGCATTTGGGGCAATCTTTTAGATTTTGACTGACAGCAGCAAGGCTGTTAGCATTTACCGTTTATGCAAATGGTTTGTTTGTCTATATTTGTGTATGAGTTACAAATCAAGTGTTTAATACAAACTGTGAGTCATTCAGTGTTGCACAGGGGATGTTTAAGAAAGATAAAATAAAATCTTATTTATGGTGGTAATGACGGATACTACTAAAAATATTCAACAAATTTAAACTCTAACTGCCCTTTTAGGAAAATGATCACTCCCATCCTGGACTATGTTAACACCTTGGATGCAAAATGCCAGGATAGTGAAGCTAAGGATGGAAATGCCGAGATGAGAAATTCCTCAGATTTGGCATCCGCAGACAGGTTGGACTTAAAAACCTCTTTAGTGGTCACAGTGGGGGCAACCTCTGGGTCACCGTCTTATCACCAACTAACTCACAACCAACCAAATGGCGGGAAAACTATCTTCTACAGTCTTTCTGGTGGATCTAGCTTTTCTTGGTCACATTAAAATAATTTTTTACTCGATTTTAATGTAACTGACACAATCTGTATCGGTTACATTAGTTATTTGCTCTCACGATTAATTTTTTTTTATTCAGATTTGATTCCTCTTGTCCCTTGTATCTATCATATCAAATTTGTACAGCTACAGTTTCAGATGTCCACTTTTTTTATATATAAAGATTTCAAGATTAATTTATTGTCTTGCCTACCAAACCAACAACGGTTTCTCTTTTAGTAATACAAAGCTCACAAGGTCAGCATATTTTGTCCTGCTCCATTTAGGCGTCCTGTTATCTATGGGAAGTCTTCGTTTCTTATCACTCTTGCCTTGGGATTTTGTAAAAAGGTCCTCTTTACTCAGTACATGCATTTTAAACTGTGCTGTTGGTTTTGTAGCATTTTCCTTTTTAGTGTGTTGACAAAATGAGACCATATAGGATTTTAGGGGGGGGTTTGACTGATTTTAATTACCAGCTTATGGCCCATCACACTGAAAATGGCCTGATTCCATTCACCAATTAATTTCTAGGCACATTTCTGCAATCATTATCATCATCATACATCAAAACTTATACACACATTTTCCAGAAAACTGAGGGATCAAAATTGAATTTATTTTTTAGGTGGACTAGGGTGACCTTCATCATTGGTACACTGTTGTTTTTTTGCTTTTTTTTAAAAGTTGTTTTCTTTCTACATATTAGGATGTCTTTCTCCTCCAACCTGAATCACTACGGCATGATGCACATGGCAAGTGTAAGTGACGTCCTGCTGGACACCTCTTTTACACCACCATGTCAACGTATGGGAGCAATGGTTTCGTTCCGCTCCTTCCAAGAGTTTACAAGGTCAGTTCCTTCTTATTTCTAAATGTAATAACATTACTATTTAGTGTTAGCCATTGAGAGAGAGAAAAAGTCAAATATTTAACCCTATTTTATGATTTGACCGCTTATAGGAACATTAAAGATGTCCTGAGCTGCTTCTCAGACTCCCCTCCTGCAAGTCCAATGTTCCCCGATGGAGGCAATCCTGTCCTGTATGGGGAAGAAGACAACAAGGTAATGAAATAAAGACCAGCACGTGTGTGTAACTGACTTGTATGTTTGTGCAACCTTCAACAAAGGTTGTTTAATTTATTACTCAGAGTGTCCAGGAAGAGCCTATCCACATCCTGAACGTAGCTATAAAGACCGACAGCGACATCGATGACGATGGCCTGGCAGTCATGTTTCGGGAGTTCACTCAGTCCAAGGTAAAAGTCTTTGTCTGAACTTCAGATGAAACATCAAAAGTTTTGAAATGCATTACAATATATGTTTTTTATGTTTTCTTTTTCTTTTCTTTTTTCTTTTTTTAGAAATCATTGCTGTTTGAACACAGCATCCGAAGACTGACTTTCCTGGTAGCTCAGAAGGTGAAGAGTTTTTGCAATGATTTTACTGTCCCCTACTTTGCATGTCACCAATTGAGCAGTTTTTAATGGCATGTGATGAAATATAACAAATGTACTAAGTCCTGCATGTTCTGTTATTTATGGTGTATATATATATATATATATATATATATATATATATATATATATATATATATATATATATTTTGTTTTAAACAATCTCATTGAAAAATTTGACTAATAATTTGAACTTAGCTTTTTTTTCCCTCTCATCTCTCTTTCCCTGTATTTCTTTCTGCATGCCTCGCTTCTGCACATTTATGATGATAGGATTTCAGGAAACAAGTCAACTGTGAGCTGGACCAAAGGTTTCACGTAAGTACTAAGAGATGGGTCAAATCTTTAGTTTTGCTCGCTGTTTTGGAGAAAGATCATAAGAAAGCACTAGTTACATGTATAATCGTGGTTGTTTTAAATCCGTCAAACATTCATCATTAAATACAGTTTATTGTAATACTCTCCTTTTTGTATCATTTCAACTACAGACTCATAGTAATGGTTTTTGTTTTTGATAAACCAGCATGCAGCAATTCTCATAACTGTACATTCAAGGTGTATAGATTCAGGGTTCTTGCGTTTCTTACAAAAAAATCTGCATGAGTGGCACTTCTTGAGTCTATGCTCTGGAGATATTCTTTAGGGTCTTGGAGTCTGACTTTTTGCCCCTTCTTCTTTGCAAGATAGTTGACAGTTTTCAATTGTGACAATTTCGTATTCTAATATGAAATTTTTACTGGTCCAATCGAACACTTGGAAATACGTTGATATAAGCTACCGTTACAGTGCTGCCTATTTTAATGTCGGCATGCTGAAAGGGGAACTAAACAATTCTACAGACTTTTTTTTTTGTTTTTTCCCCCAAATAGTTATTTGACTTATCTACCTTTTAGGTGGACTCTTAGCAGATTGTATGTCCTTGGTAAAGAAAACATCTCCATATGATAAAAGTAGCTATTTTGCAGTCTTGCATAATGTTCTCCATTTATACAAAAAATTTGAATCTAGTTTAACCTGAGGAGGGAACCTTCTTCCACCTGTTAGCTGTAACCAAAGCTTGTATCAAGCAAACAAAAGGATGTATGGGATTCTTTCTCTTTGTTTTTAACCAGATTTTTGGAGTACTTGACTAGTAATAGCCTTACTAACAAAGAATTTCAGTGTTTGTTTCTGTTAGCTGTTACCTAACTGTTTGACAAACACAGTGTTAGCTAACTCTGATTATTGTCGTTGCAACATTACTTTTTCTATCTTTCGAAACCCATTTAATGACATCTTTAACTACATCCAGTGGGGTCCTGCAACTCTTTAGTAGGAACGGAATAGATTATCGTGGCACATATATGTAAAGAGAATTGCGTTTGAATTTGTAGAAATTTCAGTTTCTTTTACCTCTTCTGGTATTTTGAGGCTGTAAATAAAACCCAACCATGCTAAACCATGCTCTCTGTAACTTAAATGACCTTTGACTAGTTTTCACCATTATATGACATATATATGCTTGCTTGGGACTCGCGTAGCAAAAAAAAAATAAAAAATTCTACAAATCTGTAATGTTAAGTAGAAGCGCTGTGTAATCACAGGGCTGAATCATGTCTCTGGAGGTTTGCCGCTCTGTCATCACAGCGTTGGCTGTGAGTCGATAAGAACATCTCCAATCGCCTTGGCATTGTTTTGGCAAGTGGGACACTTCATCTGATAATGTCTAACAGCGCTACCAGGCATTATTCAGAAGATCACATGTCTCTAAGGAAGGAAGATATTTTATTCATAAGCCCAGCAAGCGCTGCATGTATGTATATATTGCTTGTCAGTATAGCAAAGATAATTTGCTGCTTTTGTGAACACCCTGATTGTTTGAATGATAATTCGTAGCAGGAAACATCGTTGCACAGTAGAACGCAGCTTACATGGCGGTGATAAAAACTAAAATCGCGCTATACTATAGGGTTTGTAGGTTTATATTCTTAAAGGTCACCTTCAGAACACATTGTTTCTCTTTTTCATGATTGTATTCATCTACTTTTTCTTCTTCTTATTTTTTACAGAGAGAATTTCCCAAATTCTTCACATTCCGGTCGAGAGATAAGGTCGGTGTAGGCCTTAATATTTGTTAATCTATTCGTCCTTTGCTAAACATCATGAGTTACTAACACCAAACTGATCAACGCGCCTTCATTTACATGATATTTAGAAAGAAAACAGATTCACCAACCCTCACCCCTCCTCTGGCTCTGCCGAGGTTAATTCTCTCCGAATCAGTGATGACTCTTCTTGTCCAGCACGCCTTATAGTTTCTGTGCAACTGCACTCGACTAAAACTCATTACAGTAATGAACTCTTTAATTATGTCCCCCATTTAAGAGAAATGACACCCATTAGCAGCTTCCTGAGATTAAGATTGTTCAGGATTTCATTTACTTAATACATTGTATTGCTCCAAGGCGTCTCTCTGCTCTTACATCAACTCTGTTCTAATATGTTCCCCTACTACTTCTTCTATTTTAAAGACTATTAGATATTAGAACTAGGGCTAAAACGTGTTTAGATATGACTCGAGAGAAACTTATTCAAAAACTTTGTAACACTAACTGTAGATTTGGTCTCTGCGTTTCCTCTCAGTTTGAGGAGGACAGGATCTATCGGCACCTGGAGCCTGCATTAGCATTCCAGTTGGAGCTCAACCGCATGCGCAACTTTGCCCTGACCGCCATTCCCTGTTCCAACCACAAGATGCACCTGTATCTGGGTGCCGCCCGTGTTGAGGTGGGGACAGAGGTCACCGACTACCGTTTCTTTGTCCGAGCAATCATCCGCCACTCTGACCTGGTCACAAAGGTAAGAAAGGATTCAAGAGGACTTTTTCATTTGGTTAGACAGTTTTGTTTTTAACTCAAATGCTTAATGTTTTTGTGTCTGAACAATGATAATTTGGGAAATCAATAGGGATAACAGGATTTGAAATACATTTTCTTGCCCTTCTATTGTGCAGGTTAAGTTCTGTTTTATATTAGTAGCTAAGGTATCACCGTTAAACTTCAGTTTAAACACCCGTTGGATACTAAAAACGTCTTAAGTTTGTATTTTACCTTCTATAATAACTTCCCTACCAAAGAGTGTTTGTAAACTGGACCTGGTAGCATTTATTTATGGTGTAGCATTCAATCCCATCAGCAGATTTCTCATTGCATTTCTTGTCCCAAGTGTTGTATATATATCATAATCTCATTCAAAGTAATTCATACTGACGGTTTCTTTTTGATCTGGTCTCCCTAATAGGAAGCGTCCTTTGAATACCTTCACAACGAAGCAGAGCGTCTTCTGCTGGAAGCCATGGATGAACTGGAGGTGGCTTTCAACAATACAACTGTACGGACAGACTGTAACCACATCTTCCTCAACTTTGTCCCCACGGTCATCATGGACCCGTCAAAGGTCTGTAAAACATTTTAAACCTAGCACAAATGGTCGTGAGCGGGGGTCTCCTGCTTAGTAATTTACTTCCGTACCAATGTCAGATCGAGGAGTCTGTGCGCTCCATGGTGATGCGTTATGGCAGCCGTCTGTGGAAGCTCCGCGTCCTGCAAGCTGAACTGAAAATCAACATCCGCCTGACCCCAACAGGGAAACAAATTCCCATCCGTCTCTTCCTCACTAATGAGTCAGGCTACTACCTGGACATCAGCCTCTACAAGGAGGTCACCGACTCCCGAACGGGACAGGTGGGGCCCAAAGATCGACAGGTGGGGCACTCATCCATTTTCCATCTCATCCCCTTTTATCGTCTCGGGGAAAGGGACTACAAGTCCATTCTGGATACCTATATTTCTCATTTCTAGTTAAATTTGAATAAATAAAAAAAGTCACTTCAAAAATTTGTGATGAAGGTGAATGGATCCAGTAAGTTCTTGTACCTTTTGGCTGGTAGACAATTTTTTGTGTGTTTTGTTGCTCTTTTCAGCAGATAAGGTAAGGCTTTCTTCATTCAACAACTGGGTCATTATTCTTTCATCCCTGTGATTGATCCATTAATTTTATGTAAAAAAAATCTCCATCCTCATTCACCCAACATAGGACCTATTCTGCACAAATACATTATTTTCCATGGATTAATTTCCTTTATTCCTTCTAAAAACCTGATCCTTGATTTTTCCTTTTTTAAGTTTTAAATATTCCAAAGTCTTGTAAGGAAGGAGAAAAAATGTCCAGGTTTAGCAAATCATCTTAATCTGTCATATTTTAATTAAACAAGAGTTATTTCTTGTAATTTCTTTTTAATTGTGTTTTATGTATAAAATAAATAACCCTGAGAATTTCAGTGTTTGTGCTTTTTGTATCGTTGAGAGACGTTTCGTCTTTTAAAAACATGTTGAATCCGAAGTAGAGAATTGGACCTTTACAAATTTGGTGATTGGATATCGAACAGATTTCTGATGGGTGCATTTCCACCTTATTATATTAAAGGTGACCACTCTTTATAGATGCATCAGACTGGTATATATGTTGTTGACGCATTGTGATATGTCGTAATCATTCTACGCTTTATTTCTTTTTACATTTGGCATTTCATTCCAATGCTTGAAGAAGGCAGCATGTTAGCGAAGTGACTAATTCTATCATTTGTCTTTCCAGATTATGTTCCAAGCGTACGGTGACAAGCAAGGTCCCTTGCATGGCATGCTTATCAACACGCCTTATGTGACCAAGGACCTGTTGCAGTCCAAGCGCTTCCAGGCACAATCGTTGGGCACCACATATGTCTACGACTTACCAGAAATGTTCAGACAGGTATTTTACCTACATTGGCTTCAGATCAGAAATGTTGAAGATCTCATAGCACTGATTTCTACCTTTTTCTTTGTGATCTCCCAGGCTTTGAAAAAGCTGTGGCACTCCAGTCAGGCCTATGCTTACCTACCCGAATGCCCGGCTCCTTCTGAGCTGCTCACCTTCACTGAACTGGTTCTGGACGCACAGGACCAGCTGGTGCAAATGAACAGACTCCCAGGTGGAAATGAGGTCAGTGAGTTAAGCACCACACACACACACATACACACAATGAACAGAGTTGTTTTTTTTAGAGTATGTAATTCATGATTTGCTCTGTAGGTGTCTCTCTGTTGCTTTGGCTGTCTTGTTCACTTGTTATACATTTTCTTCACTGCAAAGCTTAGTTGAGGATTTCAGTCTATATAGTCAGAACATTTTCGGATGATTGCCTTTATTCCATACAACATACAAGTATGCCATCCATTCATTCATCCAATTTTGTATTTTGTTGTTGTTTTTTTAGTAATTTTGGGGCCGTTTAAAATCCTGTATTGGTAATTCATGTTGCCATTCTAAACTGTGTCTGCGTTTGTCTACCCAGATTGGCATGGTGGCGTGGCGGATGACTCTGCGAACCCCCGAGTATCCGGCAGGACGTGAGATCATAGTCATAAGTAACGATATTACTCACAAGATCGGCTCGTTCGGACCTCAGGAGGACGTCCTGTTCCTACGAGCTTCGGAGATGGCGAGGGAGAGCGGCATCCCCCGCATCTACATCGCAGCGAACAGTGGTGCCCGCATCGGCCTGGCCGAGGAAATCCGACACATGTTCCACGTGGCGTGGCAGGATCCAGCTGATCCATACAAGGTCAGGACATCATAAATCACCTGTTTTTTTTTGTTGTTGTTGTTTTTTTTAACCAGTTGTTTCTTGTATGTTTTGTATGTTTCTCTTCCCAAAAGCTTTTTCAGGGATATAGAAAACACTGATTCAACTGTAATCCCTCATTTTTAATTAAAAAATCTTTATTATGCGAATTCCTAAATAAACAAGATTTCTGTATATTTAATATGATTTCTGCAGGGATTCAAGTATCTTTACCTCACACCTCAGGATTACAAAAAAGTCTCAGCTCTGAACTCTGTACATTGTGAACACGTGGAAGATGAAGGAGAATCGAGGTAACGGTTGTTTATATATTAGTAGTTGTATAGTTGTTGGAAATGTATTTGGGGGGAAAAAAGTCCATAAGTCCAACAGAAGCATCCTTCTGTTCAAACTGTTTAAAAATTAGTCGAGGCCTTTCAGGGCTACGCTTGGTTTGCATGTTAACTGTAGATCCTTTCCTGCAGGTACAAGATCACTGACATTATAGGGAAGGAGGAGGGGCTGGGTGTGGAGAACCTGAGGGGATCTGGAATGATTGCTGGAGAATCGTCCCTTGCTTATGAGGAGATCATCACCATGAATCTGGTGAGACTGGTTTTGTGTGCAAAGTATCCACATATAACGACTTGAGCTGGTCAGTTCAAAGACTTTATTCGCCAAATTCAGAAACTTTTCTTACTTTTTGTCGTCTGCGTTTGTGGTGGCTCGATTTTCATTTGATCTCCTTTTATTCAAATATGTCCAAATAAAATACCATGCAACAAACTGCCTTCTAAAGTCATCAAGATAATTGGTTTGAGCAAAACACGTCAAAACACAGTAACATTAGTCAATTTGGCAGGACTGTTTGTTTTAATAATTTATAGATTAGTACCCAGAAGAAATCCAGTCCTGTTAGATAGCCTTGAGAGTGAAATGTGTGGTACAGAAATCAAGACTACCCTCCCACCATGTTGCCACCATGATACATACCTTTCAGCATAACGAAGACTTTAAGCCCAAAAAAAAATAACAGTGGACAGGTTTGCATCAAACTATATTCACGTTTTATAGCAGGCTTGCCTTATGCAGCTGTAATTGCATCAAAAGGTGAGTGAACAAAGTAATGACTCATGTAGAACTAAATACAAATACAGATTACACTTGAACTCTTTTTAGCAGCATGTATTTTTGTAATCTATTCCATTATTATGGAGCTACTCTGTGTTGGTCTTTCATTCAAAACCCGACATAAAACATTGAAGTTGGTCATTTGAACCAACTGCGCAAAAAAACGTGAAGCTGTACAAATATCCTAGTTCTATAAAAGGTGGGTACGTGCTTGTTTTGAACACGTTTGATACGTTAAGATGCTTGTCTGGCAGGTCACGTGTCGAGCCATAGGCATCGGCGCCTATCTGGTCAGGCTTGGACAGAGAACCATTCAAGTGGAAAACTCCCACATCATCCTGACTGGAGCCGGGGCGCTCAACAAGGTAAAATGAGCTTCTATCTACAATCCGTGTTCCAGCAAAGCACAATTTACTTTCTGCTTTTTTATTTTGTTTGTTTTTTTAGTGGAAGCAGCGTGAGCACCAAATGAGCTGTCCCTTAAATTAGCACCAATAATGAAGCCGCATTTTAATTAGATAAATCTCCAGCAGACTATTAAAAGCGAGAAGCGAAAATAAAAAAGCGTCTGTTAAAAAAAACACTTTTTTTTTTTTTTATAGCTAATTTGCTGAACAAATGTTTTAGAAGGACATGAAGGCAGGACAAACGAGGTTGGTTTGCTCTGAAAAAAAGACAATTCAGCTGAGATTTTTTTATTTTTTTTTGTGGCTTGTTCCAACTCGCTGATCCTGCAATTTTCAGGCTCGCTCCTCTCCGCTTCGCTCTGTTCTACAAGGATTCCCTTTCCTGACGGCAGCCACGGGCCTTCCCGTCACTCAAAGCGGAATAATTGAAAGCGAACCATGAAGCTGTATTTGCATAGAAATAGAGTGACATGCCAGAGGCTGCAGTGCAGGACACCCATATCATTTGTTTTTAATCAAAATGAAAAGTTTTGCTGATGCAGATTGTTTTTTTTTCTGCACACAATTTGTGTGTGTGTGTGTGTGTGTGTGTGTGTGTGTGTGTGTGTGTGTGTGTGTGTGTGTGTGTGTGTGTGTGTGTGTGTGTGTGTGTGTGTGTGTGTGTGTGTGTGTGTGTGTGTGTGTGTGTGTGTGTGTGTGTGTGTGTGTGTGTGTGTGTGTGTGTGTGTGTGTGTGTTTGTGTGTGTGTGTGTGTGTGTGTGTGTGT
>JAVLVB010000078.1:2857737-2870746 GCA_032876305.1 Orestias chungarensis | reverse complement strand
GGGGGGATCTCTGAAAGGAAAGGCTGCTGGCTTTTAGCTTCATTCACACGTGGAACCAGAACTGATCGTATTGGGATAAGAAGATGAGGAAAGATTTCTTTTTGATTGTCTAATTTTTCTGTTTTGGATGCATGTTTTACATTTACTGGTTTTGGCAATAATAATTTATGCAGGGTTTATCGGCTATATTATGGGATTGTGACTCCATCTAAAAGTTATCGAGAGTCTATTTGACAGAGATGTAGATATCAAGGGATCTTTATCCTAATGGTGTCACTTAAGTTTTGATGGCCTTATTTGCATAACAATGGAAAAGGAAAAACAAAGGTCAGAGTTTTAGAAGGAGTTTGATAATCAATCTGCTTTTTGTATTTGAAGACCAGCAACAGGAGAGTGAGATGTGCATGGTCATGGTTTGACACATGCTGCGTTTCACCTGTCCTTTCAGAACTTGGTTGGTTAAAACGGAGCTAGAGGTTGTCAAATATCTTTAAGTCGTTTGCCTGCCAGGTGGTCGGCTTCAGTATAAAACGTTCCTCTCCGACGACTAAAATTTGGCTGACCAAGGGCCTAAAATGCAAAACCCAATATAGCATATCATGTGAAAAAACGCATAGTTCTTTAAACCGCAGTTTGCAAAGATTGATCCGACCTCCCGACTGGATCAGTTGCAGCTTCTTTGATGGACAAACTTTTGTCTTTGGTTATGTTTGAATCTTCCCATACATCAAAACTTAATCGGCTCTGGGTAGCAGTTGTCAAAAGGTAGTGATCAGCGAATCAAAGGTGGAGTTTATGTATGTAAATTATTTAAAATCCCAACAGGAACTCCAGAACTGAGCCCCGCTGATCGTAAAGACCTGGAGGCCAAGCTGAAGGAGCGCGAGGAGTTTCTCCTGCCCATCTACCGTCAGGTCGCCGTGCAGTTCGCGGACCTCCATGACACTCCGGGCCGCATGCAAGAGAAGGGCGTCATCACGGTTAGAGCCGAGACCTTCCATTTGTCCACGTGTGGAATCGATTAGAAATGTGCAGTGAGTGAATCACCTGAAAGGCCCACAGGGCAGTATCACTCTCGCTGCTGCCGCACCTGTCCAGTGAATAATGTTTGGTCTTACCAAGCTGCGAGACTCGTCTTCATAATTATCTTCTGATGACCCTGGTCAATCACCTCACCTACTATAGAGCAGCCCGAGGCAGGCCTCATCTCATTTTGCAGCACCTCCCCAGTCCCATCTCTTACACTCAAGCACACACACGCACACTTTGCTCACATTACCAGAAGGATGTTTCACAGATGGATGGTTGTCAGTGTTTTATTACACACTGTTCACCCAGGAAGATTATTATTTGAACTTGACTCCATGTTTACCTCAATCTGCCTAGAGAAATCTGTGATTGAGTCTGTGATTCACTGGGATCAATCAATTAAGAGGTCTCTCAGTTTCTTTCAGAAATTTTTTAATGTTTCCTGCAAGCATGTTTAAAAATTAGTTTTTAAATAATCATCTAATCATATTATCTATTACTCCTTTTATACATAAACATATATATTTCAACTTGGCTTGCTTCACTCTTCTGGCTTGTGAACTTTCTATAACGTCTAAATGAAATTAAAAAAAATCCCATTTTCCACTGATTTAAATTTTAGTTTTCTCTCAGGATATCCTGGAATGGCAAACTTCCCGTCAGTTCTTCTACTGGCGTCTGAGGCGCCTGCTGCTGGAAGACACGGTGAAGAGAAAGATCCAAGCAGCCAACAGTGAGCTGACGGACGGCCAGATTCAGGCAATGCTGCGGCGCTGGTTCGTGGAGGCAGAGGGGACGGTTAAGGTGTGACAAAATCTTTAATAATGGTTGTAATTAACTTTAAAAAAAAAAATTTTTTATTATTTTTATTAAAAAGAGATATTGTACTCCTTTAATTCTTTTTTTAAGAATTATTCAAAATTGTTTGGGCCTCTTGAAGTTTTCTCCAGCATTAATATCTATTTGCTGGTGAGATCTGTAATATGCTTAGTTTGTAAAAGAATAAAGTATCTCGATATTCTTTCAAACCAACGTGATTGTACCATGGTCTTTTAGTAAGATTCTATCCATCTCCATACTAAAATCCTCACTTTTGTGGTTTAATACTTCAGTAAAAAAAGCCAAACATATGTTGTACTAGAAGAAATTTGGCAAAACTCCAAAAACTTTGACAGAACATGCTAAAAAATGCTCTTTGACATAAAAGCTTATCTGGTTTGCTCAAACTCTGGTACCTTTGAGAATTTTTTATTTTTTTTACACATTTATTAAAACTGTCACACCAGACGTCACAGTGTATGAGATGGATCATCTGTGGAAAAAAATAATCACGGTAGTTTTCCTCCTCTAGGTCAGAGTCTGGGACAACCAATCAGGTTTTCGCGCTCAATCACACTTGTCCACACCTGGCCAAAGATTGCTGGTTTTCTACAGCTGTTGTCTAAACAACAGCAAACATTTTATCTACCATCACCTGGGGACTGAGCTGTAGCTCAGATAAGAGAAAAAAGAAAAGCTGTGAACAGCTCTACTTTAAATAAAATGCTAAGACCTTCTTACAAACCTGAATAGTTTTAATTTTAACTAATTATTTTCTGAGCAGCTCTATAGTTCTGTGAACTGAAGTAAGACCAAAGAGAGGAGCCAGACGAGTCGGTTTATGTTACAGATATTCAGAAGAGTTTTAACAAATATGTATAAATAAAAAACATACTTTAATAAAAGTGAACATTTAATGATTCGTGTTATCTCGCTTTTAATTAGCTAGTCGTCCAGCAATTGTAGGTTGCAAACAAGGAGATTCAGTGGAACGGCAGGTGACTCGCACCTGATTTAACAACATTTATCAGTGAAGAGAAATCCTCAAACAAATTGTGTTTATCACCAAATATGCAGCCTGAATAGATTGGTCAATAAATTTAAAAAAAAGAACCAAAATCATCCCTCAAAAGTACAGAAATGTGGTTCCCCTCCTGGCCGAGTCTTGGTTTCAGACATGCAGCTGCTGTGGGGACAGGAGGCAGCTCGGTGTCAGAGATCTCTCAAGAAAAGGCCTTGTTAGCTCATATGTTACTCCAGTCCTGCTTGCCTGTCTTAAGTCACAATTAATCACGGCCCTGGCACGCGCAGATAGGAGAGCAACACACTGTTTCTTAATTAAAAGCAAACAGATTAAAAATGATTAATAAGGGCATTAAATGTTCTTGTGGACCTCAAGCAGGACTGCTCAGGAGCAGCGAGAGCCTATTAAGCCCCTCCTTTGCCCCAAATCTTTGCTAAGCCCCACAGCCTGGCTTTGTTTTTGAGCAGAAATGCCGGCACTTATGAATGCTAATTTTTTCTGACCAAACCGCTCAACAAGAAATGAAGCATTTGTGTATTTGTTTCCCTCAGAATGGACCTTTTAGAACGAACAACTCAATGTACAAACCTGAATCCAATTAAGAATCTGTTGCAACGAAATTCATTTACCGATTGTTGTTATCTAATCCGACTGAGCTTGAGACATGTTTGAAAAGGAGACTGTGCAATAGTAAATATTCCTAGCATTAAATTTGTTTTAACTCTTTAAATCTCGCTCAGGCGTACCTGTGGGACAACAACGAAGAGGTGGTCGGATGGCTGGAGAAGCAGCTGGCCGAAGAAGAGGGTGCCAGATCCGTCATCGACGAGAACATCAAGTACATCCGGCGAGATCACCTCCTCAAGCAGATTCGCAGGTGATTACGCTCCTCGGCTTGCTCTGTAATGCATCAAAGAGTGACCTCGTATTAACACAAAAGCGTTTTGTTTCCCCCAGCCTCGTACAAGCCAACCCAGAGGTTGCCATGGACTCCATCGTTCACATGACCCAGCATATCTCGGCCACACAGAGAGCCGAGGTTGTGCGAATCCTGTCCACGATGGAGACGTCTGCCTCCTCCTAGCAGGACCCTGACCCGTGTCTCGCTCCCCGACCGAGAAGCAGCAGAGGGGCTGTGTAGCCGCCGAAGGAGCCGTGACTCGGCCAGCTATGCTCCTGACTGGGACCTGAGCTGGAAACGCTAGACTAAGAGGAGCCAGCGTGACGGCCCTGGCAAATGTGGGGCCACTGATTCATACATACATACATGTTGGCAGTGATTCCTAGTCAGCAAAACATTAGATGATTGCTATTTCCTATTCCTAATATTTTGTAAATTGCCTCTCCTAAGTCTTACTGTTCAGATTAGTCTGTATATTTATTCTTCAAGTGCAATTGACAATGAACACCTAACTGGGGATTGATGTTTAATGTTTAGCGTTTGTTTATGGATGGATATTATCTTCCCATAGTAATCAGTGACCTCCATCCTTTTGACCTGGAGGGAACGCAGTAATATATTTTGTAAAAAAATGCTATACTACTGTTAGAAAAGCACCTTGGTTTGTGAAGGTTTACAAGTGTTTGGATGACAATCTTAACAATGACAACATGTCGCCCGGGGAGTCGACCAAAACGGGAGTTTTGCTTCACTAACAAAAAACTAAAAAAAAACACTTAGTTACTGAACAAAGACAGGAAACGCTAAAGCAGATTTGGCCAGGGAAGCCCAGCAGGGAGCTGGACAAGGTCCCTTTTAGACCCCGACTGTTTCGCAGTTACCCTGCAGTGAGCAGTGGGCAGCTTGCCTCATAACAAAACCACAGCTGTCCCTTCTGTTCTCACCCACACATGCTGCTTAACAGGCACTTTAGTGCTTACTGTTCCCTCGCACTGCACCGAGGAAACCAAGCCCGCGCAGGGCTTGTAGACGAACGCGTACGCACAGAGTGGCACGAACTAACGCACAGAGAGTGCATAAAAGCTGAAATATGAATTGGTAATGGCTCCGTTTGACAGAGTAAGTAATAGAAGGCTTGTTTGGAGGTATTAGGTTTAGATTTTTTTAACCAAAGATATCAGTTTGAGTTTAAGATGAGTAGGTAGCCAGATCAGATGATTTCTACAAATAACACGTTGACGTTTACTTAGATTAACATGTTACATGTCAGATGTCTTAACTGTAATCCACGGACACTTTTCTATGATGTCATTGAATTGTTACTAGTTGGTGTTAATTCTTGAACACAGTGTTGGAATCACATATGAGAGGAGTTCGTTTTTTGGTAACTGTCTATGACGAGAGAAGGTCACAGCGAAGCGGCTCCATGATTCTGAATTCAGCTCTAGAAATTTGTGTCATTTGCTTTGCTGAAACTGCTAATGGCTGCATGCATCAGTTCTGTGCCTTGAGGTTGCACATTTACATGCCAATCAGATGCGTTAGATGTAACCGTTTACTTACAGTAATGGAGAAGAATTTACACTGAAGAACTCTAAATGTGTATGGAAATTGAATAAAGCTTATCACCTAATGTCAGTGTGTATTAATAAAGACCTTAACATTTTGAATTGCCTCCTCAAACCTTTTTCGAAAGAATTTAACTAGATATACCAAAACAGCATAATTTCTAAGATGGGGGGTAAAAAGATCCGTGGTTTTTGCCAATTTTTACACTAATAAAAGTCAGAAACCTGGGTTGTGCGTTTTTATTCTGGTCCATCTGAAGGATGTTCCACTGCTAGAAAATAAATTCAGTTTTATTACGAAAGCTCTTGATTCCGGTTTGCTCTCCGGGTTCTCCATTGTTTGACATGTCAGGTCAACCTAGTTTTACTCGCCTCATAGTTGGTTATAAAACAATTGCCGCCAAAGCCGTTTTCCTTAGAAGCGTCTATCCTAGAGCATAGGATAGATATTCATGTTTTTTACTTAAATACATTTGATCTCGGATCTGGATTTCATTAAGTATTCTGAGTTATGTTACTAAAACTGACTTTGTAATCAATTATCACACATCGACTATTATTCTCCTGTATTTTCCCCCTGTTCTTTGTATAAGTTCTGACCAGCTTCCTTGTTGCTGATGAAGAAAAGCATCTCCCATAGAATGGCACCGCCACTACCATGCTTCATGATGGAGTCTTGTTTCTGGTTAATTTTGCACGAAACCTTAAAATGACACTCTCTTGGACTCTTTACTATGTGATTTCTAGTTTGTTTATTTTGGGGTTTTAGTTCACAGAAGTTGCGGCTGTAGCATCTTAAATCTGGAAAGGTTTGGTGGTATTAATGCATTAGCAAAGCAATAAAGGTTTAAACAATGCTCACTTATTTAATTTGACAATTATGTTCCCATCCTGGTGATTTACGGGACAGATAATCACATTACAGGAAGTGTCATTAATTTCGGCAGTCTGTCACTCTGGAGAGACTTATTCCTGATTACGAGAATATGATAGTCTTCCTCATGCCACAGATTACTAAAGGGGCATTTTCTTTCTGGGTTTTAAACTTCAACAGTATTAAGGAGGATGAAACAGATCAGACAAATATTGAGGGATCTATCTCATCCTTCTTTTTTTCTCCATGTCTGATACTTTCAATTCATCCCCTTGGCTCTGTCAACTCTATTACCATCCAACCAACAAATATGTAAGACAAATTGAGTTGCATGCACCCAATACCCACCACAATTATAGAAGGCCCAATAAGAAAATGAGTCATTTGGAAGTATAATTGGAAATGTTCTTTGCTTGGTCTCTGCGGCTTCCCAGAGGGCTC
The DNA here is from genome assembly GCA_032876305.1 of Orestias chungarensis. NCBI lineage: Eukaryota > Metazoa > Chordata > Actinopteri > Cyprinodontiformes > Cyprinodontidae > Orestias > Orestias chungarensis. The sequence continues at coordinate 2,864,090 of JAVLVB010000078.1, read as the reverse complement.
TCCTCATTTGGTGGCATGCAAGCCCGACTAATTCTGCTTCTAATCACTGACAAACTGCAGAATCAGGTTAGTCCTCAGCCAATCAAAAGGAACAGAGAGTTTGGTAAAAGTTGTAGGGAGCTACCTAATATCTTTAAACTTGTTAACCATCTGGACCTAGAGAGTGGAATTTCCACTTTTTTTTTGGCAGATCATTACTAAATCAGATTCCATGTTATAGAAGCTTTAATGCTACAGTAAAAGATCCCCTGTAAAAGAGTCCCTTTTATATTTACATTTCACACAAGAATAAGCCCAGATGACTGCCAGTTTCAGACGTAACCTTGTCGAAAACTGTATGTAGGAACAGAGAGACATCTTAACAAAAAAATAGGTGGTGGGGGGGGATCAGTGTCTGTGTTGAGACTCAAATGGAGGCAAATATAGCACGGGGGGGCATTATCACGCATCTGAGGTGCCCATAATTCCACATTCACGCGTCTCAATGACTTGAACGCACTTGAGAGACAAAGCCTGTGACCCAGTTGCAGGATTCCAATTAGTAGGGTGTATGCAACAGTTGATATGAAAAGAGAACAGGGTCTTTACAGAACCCCAGGGCTGTCTGATTACTGCCTGAAAACACAAGTCTTTTGCCTGTGACAAAGGGTGGAGTGACACAGAGGGAGCGCCAGGCCTCAGCTGCTCTCCAGGCTGAGGATTCTGAAGAGCTCATCTCATCTCATCTAAGCCTACTTTGCCCGCCTTTTTACATTTCAACTAGAGCTAAAGTGCAGAGCAGGAGCTTGGCTAAGATGCTTTTCAGACGTGTCCAGAGGGTGAAGTGGTAGATTTTCCTCCCCTACTAGGGTGAAAATGAATGACCTATAGCTAAAAAGGACTATAATGTTGTATAAAATAGATATGCTTTTTTTTTTTTTAAGTTTTACAAAAAAATGGATGGAAAAAATAAATCCACTGGCCCTTACTTTTTTTCTAAAATAGCCTGAACAGTGCAAAACCAATGCAGCAGATTTTATCTTTTTATTGCATAGAAATAAAATTGAAAAAACTCCCCTGCATCCTTGTGGGGGACTTTTGGCCCACTCTTCTTTCCAACATTGCTTTGGTTCGTTGATTTTGGCACATATTTACGTGCAGGTCTTTTCAGGCCGGACCATAGAATGTAATTGTATTGTAGGTCTGGTCTTTAACCAAGTAGTTAAACTCTTTTCCAGCCATTCTGCTGTCGACGTGCTGCTGTTCCTGTTGATTACTCATTTTCAGCCATGCTGGAGCTTTTGAGCACATGGCCTTACATTTGAATGCAGGCTTTTTTCAGTGTACAGAAGAATTCATTTTCAAAACAATAACTGTAATGTCCTCAAAACTTCAGGCTACAGAATGTGTCTAAATCATCCCCCCTCCACCACCATGCTTGACAGTTGACATACCAGATCTTTGTTCTTATATGCATGGTTTGCTATTAACAAAATGTTTAGTTTTCTTAAAATGCTCCATGTGGTCTCTTCCGTACAAACGGCAACTTAAATTCAATTTAAAGAGAAAAAAAAATACGTGAAATTTAAATGTTGATGTAGTTCATATAATTCAACCTACACAGCATTTGAAAAACCAAAGAGAATAGCAGGTAATAGAATAGCAATGTTTCTGTCAAAAAACTGAGAAATTAAAGTTCAAAAACAACAACAAAGTAACTCCAACATGCTTGCTTGAAATCAATGTTCCACCGGTGATCTTGATCTACGTCCACCATTGTGGTATCTGAAAATACTAAACTCACACCATCAGTGCTGTGATGTTATGGATATTTAATTCAGGGAATTATTTGATTCAAGATTACACTCTCAAAATTATGCTTTACCTTCACTACTGCTTTGCATTATTTGGAACACTTACCCTTTTTCATTTTGTTTTAACCTATCTTTTCTATTAATAATTTGGCCTAATTCCCATAATTCTTCAATACAACTACACATTTATACTTAATGCATGTTTAATTCTCACATAGTTCAATGTTGTCTCAGTTTTCCATCTAGATGACATATTTTTGGCACAACCTAATTTGAACTACGTAGTGGGAAACTTCTTTACTGCTTCTAATTAATTTTCATGGTTAATGGTTCTAATTCTTGTATGCATATTTGTTTTGTTTGACTGCTTCACTTTTGTAGTAGTTTATTAGTTGTAATCTCTCCTATTTTTACTTATTAGGTAAGTTGAGTGAGTTTGTTGGTTAAGGTATTTTAATTGAAAACCTTCTATATTGTTGTTACTACACTCTTGTTAAGGAGAGATATTGTCTGTCACTATTTCATGTTTGTATAATGCCCAAATGTTCAAAACCTCCAAGGATGGACTTATTATTTCCATCTTTTGTTATGTAAATGCTTAACAAACTAGCTGGTATTTATGAGCAATAACGCAGTGTGAACTACTTGGCCATTATTTTTCTGATAATCAGGTTATGTCCAAACTTGGTAATTTTTAACTAAATTACTAGTTGTGTTAATAAGAGCCCTAAGAAATTATGCATCGTTATTCACAGCCAAACCAAACCTACTCTTGCACAACAATCCTCCAACCATCAGCAGAAAGCAGGCGCTGAGCAATTAGAAAAACAAAAATGGCAACAAGAGAATATACATTCTGAAAAGCCTGTGGACAGAAAACTCAACCCCACAAACGCTGTAGTTTGTACAATTGCAGCAAATTCTTTTAAACTCATCTTCCAAAAAGGAAAATCAAGAAGTAAAGTCTGCTGTTAAATCTTTCAGAAGTCAATTTATGCTTTTTCCTATTCATGCAGGTGTCAGTATCTAGTATTAAATATGATAAATGTAACAAATTCAACATGGACCATTATATGCAAAGAAGCTCTTGTGTAGACCAGGTGAAGCTGCAGTCTGTATCATTCGATTCCCTCCTTCCCTCCCCTCTCCTCCCAGCATTAACATTCATGGAGCCAGTGGAGTGTGGCGAGCCGCATACATCGAATGAACCGCGAGATGCACCACGACGGTGGGAGAGCGTGGTGGTCGTGGGGGTGGTGGGGTTTCCTTAATGCGGGTGGCAAATGGGCAGGGGAGGGGCTGCAGGGGCATGATGTTAAAGGTTGCCCAGTGCCGGATGGTGAAAAGGTCAGCCACCAACGTGCCAGGCCTATACGGTCATACATCACAATTATCACTGCAGGTCATTGAGTGCTGCAGGAGTTATAGGAGCAGGGACAGGTTCATGGTGGAAGAGCGGGCAAGGCCAGGTCAGCTGTTCTTACTGGGTCTTGAAGTAAATGTCAGGAGAAATATGGCTCAAGCTGAAGCAACAACAAGCCTCTGGGAGGAGAAGAGTCAGATCAGTGGTTCGAAACCCAGTGAAGAATTTCTCAGATTTTTGTTAAAACAGTGAACTTCTAAAAATCTTTTTCTGGTTTTCATGATTCCTCAAACCAGGAGGAAGGGATAACTTGGACTTGGGAACATTTGTAGCTTTTATTTTGTTTCCTGGGATTTTAAAACTGAAAGCTGGAAGAGACTCAGCACGATGCTGCAGATCCTTACAAGTTCTTGTGAAGAATGTTAGTTTTTTCAAGCTGTAGCTGGAATAACTCATCTTGGAATAACTTGTATCTCTGACTATTAAAGCTTTTTTCGTTCACTATAGCAGGATTTTTATTGAACAGTGTTAGTTGGTTGATTACTTTGTTGCATAATCAAGCTACTATTTACGATTTATCAACTGTATAGACAATTTTACCTTTAAATGCATTCCTCAGAGTGTATGCTAGAGATCTAGGCAGTTCTAGTTCAATGCAAACACCAAGGGCTGATTTTGTATGTGTTTTCCATTAAAATGTAAGTGCAACCACACCAGCAGAGCATGGAAAGTCAACTCCGCATGGAACTGTTCTTTTGTTGGTTTCCCATTAGGTCTGTGAAGTGAATAGATTTGTAACCAGTGTCCTCCTTTTCTTTTGAAGGACAGATGCAGCGAGCTGGAGAAATCATTGTGTTTGATGGCATTTTTGCTCCTTGTTTTATGGAGCAACCCTTGCATGTTCTTCGGAATTTGTACAATCTCATAAAACAAAACAAGAATCTTGAACGTAGCTTTTAAAATTTTGCAATTAAAAATCTAAAACATTATATAGATTCTAAAGGACTTGTTTGAATTAACTGCACTTTTACTTTCATTTTATTTTAGGGATGAAAAGCAAAATCCAACAGATTTTACTCATCAATTCAATATCCCATTTTGATTCTATCTATTCTTTCTCCATAAAAATCAGACTACTTTACTGAGTTGGAACAGAGATGAAAATAAATAAATATCTAATTCTTTTTTTTTTTTACTATCAAAAAAGAAACACGCTTTTGTTGCTTTCCCCTTTTTGATTTGATCCCATGTGGCAAAAATGTTGGCACACCAGGTTCAGCGAAGTTGTTGTATGCTATCCCTTTTAAATGGGTTTTATGCAAACCAATTTAATAATTTTGATTGGAAAAATGGGAAAGATGCTTTACAAACTGTTGTGTGGTTGGTTATTAATCTCCTTTACATTGATACCTCTAAACAGAATCCACTGCTGCCTCTTTGCTTTTGGAATGTGTGGCACTTAACTTGAATAAAAATAATGTAGTTCTGTGATTTTATTTCCAAAACATATAGAAACACTATAAGTCACCCTTAGCAAACCATCTACCACAGCAAATGATGGTTGTAGTGTCATTTTGTGGAAAGAAATTAATAATGAATAAAAGATTGAATGAATCGATGAATCAATAAATCAATCATTCAACCAATCAACCTATCAATCAATCAAGTAGTGAACTATTTAATATGAGAATTAAATAACCATTCGGAATATGTAATGCAGGACAATCCTAAAGGAAAACCTGTCCAAGGCTGTGGCAAAAGATTGACCTAACGACAGGATAGTGACTTTAAATCTGCAGACGACTTTAAACATGTTCCCAAAAAAACAGTTCAATTCAGCATATTTATGTGCTAGAATGGCCCACTCAAAGTCCAAATCTAAACCAATTCAGAATCTATGTCCAAACATCTAAATTACTGTTCACATATGCATAAGCAGTTTTGCAAATATGACTTGGTTTCAGACAAATTGGTTGTAAAAATTATCAACTAAGGAGTTCTGTGTACAAATGCACACCACACTTTTCAGATGTTTTTTTGTTTTCATACTTCTTTTTTATTATTATTATTTTATTTAAAACCAAAAAAGTGCAAGAATATACATACAGAACAAGATTAGAATATTTCCAGCAAAATGATTTCGCATAACAAAATTCAGAGGTTATCATGCACCACTTTGTGTGAAATCACCCCGAAATTAACCAGAGTTTTGACTAAATGGAATAGAAAAAATGATTGTGTCTTTTTGAATGTGCTGCAAACGTATCTGCTTCAGCTGCTTTCACATAAGCAGTTTGACAGTGAATAAGATGGATTTCATCCTCTTCAGGTTGAGAAACTCTGTCCTGAAGTGTCAGAAAGAAAAGTAGAGGGGGTTGTTTGCTACATCACCTATTCCTGTACCTCTGCCTGCTCTTTCACCCCATTACACACATGTGCACACAGTCATTGTAACAGAGATGCTTGTTTTTTTTGTTTTTTTTACCACATTTACAATGTACACGCCTGGATGCAAATGGGGAAGGAATGAAGCCCATCTATGTTGTCTCTTTGTCTTGGTTTTCCTGATAGACCAGTTGTTAAAGTAGCAAAACACCTGCCCACTTGATGAAGCTGCAAATGTTTTAAAGTAATGATTGTTTGATGGATCTCCTTGCTTGTTGCTTTAGGAAAACCTATAAGACAATCAGAAATTTTACATTTTCAAGATTAGTATGTTATCCTGTTATCTTCTAGGGAAAATGGGAATCTGTGTGTCGGCTTTGGGAAATCACGTTCCCATCAACATAAATGTGGAGCGAGGCTCTCAGACATCCCTAAAATTGAACACTAAGTGATGGAAATTTTAACAAGCAAATCCGGGCTGATGTTTCACTGAATGAATGACGAGTCAGCATCTACGGCTGAAATCTGCTCCTGGGTCTCGCAGATTAAACAGCAGGAGAAAAGACAGTAGGTGGGGAGCACATAATTCTGTCCTCTTCAACTTTAATCAAAGGAGTACACTGACGCGCCGTAGCCCCCTCCACGTCTCTCATAATAATAGGCCGCTAAAAATTCAGGAGGCAGGCTCCACATCAATCACTCGCCAGATTTGAGTCCAATGCAATAAATATGTAAATGAGCAGAAGCCAATGTCTCATAGCTTTGAGATCTGCACAAGGAAGGGTGGGGAAGCAGAAGGGGGTTGGGGGGGG
>JAVLVB010000078.1:2725103-2831967 GCA_032876305.1 Orestias chungarensis | reverse complement strand
TCTATCTATCTATCTATCTATCTATCTATCTATCTATCTATCTATCTATCTATCTATCTATCTATCTATCTATCTATCTATCTATCTATCTATCTATCTATCTATCTATCTATCTATCTATCTATCTATCTATCTATCTATCTATCTATCTATCTATCTATCTATCTATCTATCTACGTTGGGAAATTACTGCTAAATACATACATGTTTGAATCTATCTATCTATCTATCTATCTATCTATCTATCTATCTATCTATCTATCTATCTATCTATCTATCTATCTATCTATCTATCTATCTATCTATCTATCTATCTATCTATCTATCTATCTATCTATCTATCATTCTATCTATCTATCTATCTATCTATCTATCTATCTATCTATCTATCTATCTATCTATCTATCTATCTATCTATCTATCTATCTATCTATCTATCTATCTATCTATCTATCTATCTATCTGTCTGTCTATCTATCTATCTATGTGTAATTTGAAAACATTTGGAACTACCCAAATGCTTTGTGGAGAAAATATTTCTAATCAGAAGAAACAAAGGTTAAGTTCTATGGCAACAACGACAAGTACCATGTTTAAAGGGTACAACATGATTCATTCAAGTCAAGCAGCAAGTGGTGGCAGCAGCTTTCTGATGTTCAGTTTCATACATAAGTGGTTATAATTTTCCCATACTTGTTGAAAATCTATGCCACCTTGCATTATTAAAAACTACAATTTCCTTGTTAGGTCTATGGATTGAAACCTTTTGGAAGCACTGTTTCTGATCTTTCTTTCTTCCAGTTTGTTGATTTCCTACAGGACATGCCAAAAACAGATGACTGGTAGAATTTGTTCTCAGAGATTATGAAACAATTTGTTTGTGTAAAAAACTTACCAACAAACCAAGCCAAACAAACATGGGGGACCTCTGTTTAGCAGAGAAGAAGAAGCAGGTTAAAGTTTTTTCGGACATGGATGGAGCTGAATACACGGACGATAACTGTTTTAGAGGCTGCAAACACTTAATACATTCATTTCTTTTTTGCAGGGGAATGTCCATAAATACAGAAATCAAAATATATGCATGCATTAGAACAGTCAAACTCCTTGAATCCATTTATAAGACTTGTGGCAAGACTAAATGCTCTCACATATCTCACTCAGCTGTTTTGCAAAAAAGGACGGACAGTTAATCACTTTCCAGATGTTGAAACAATAAAAAAAAACGATGCCTAAATTATTAATTTATCATCATTCTATTTTATTTATTACAGACTACCGCTGGACAAAAGGAATTGTTGAAATTTGAGGAAAAATATTACTTTAAATGCAACTTAATATCTCCTCAATAGCAAGCTACCTACCAAACTAGATTCTGCTCATTAAATGTATAATAATCTATGAAGTAATATTTATTAGAAATTTCAAGTGAATTTTATAACCATAATCAAAATAAATGCAGAAATGTATTGGTTAAATCCAAATGTAAGTTTTTTTTAATGAAGTGAGACAAATAAGTTGCTACTGCAAACTTTATTCTCGGGTCAACGTATACATGACTTCTAAAAAAAGTTCCTCTAATTAACAGATTTAACAGATTATCTGTTTCTGCCTTCTGTGCACCTGTGTATTTACACACTTTTTTTGAGGGCAGAAGCATTTTTCCCTGCTTGTCTGCAAACACAATAACGGGGTCTCTTTTTGCTTTAAGCCAAGTCATACAACAATTCAGCAACAATTCAGCCCTGGCCTTTGTTCAACAACTATTACCTTTTGTAACAAGAGACATAGTTGCTCCCATTTATTATATAGTAAGTGGAAAAAAAAATGGCATAATTGTGGTGGTTAGAGCAAATTATGACACTTGCAGTTGTGGGTAAATGCCCTGCAAACAACCATTAGAAGTGAGGAGGCTCTCTAAGCTTCATAAAACAGAACGGTGAGCAGGTGGAGGGGCGGCAAGCTTCAACCTCAACAATCAGCTGTAATCACACCTCCAATTAGAATACAACACCTCCCATCTGCCATTTTTCTGCGTAGCTTAAATACATTGACAGTGGCAGACAACTTTTCTTTTGATACCAGACACATTGTGATTACCTATACATGGATCTAGGTTAATTCTGAATTATTTTTTTTCTTTTTACACAACTTTAATATTTGCCTTACATCTGAAATGGTATTTAATATAAACATGGCCTGTAAATATGTGGACGATTACGAATTGGTCACAAAGCTCAGAATTTTTTCCCCTCAAAACTGCTTACAACATATTTTTTTAGCCTTAATAAGTAAACAAAATATGGCAGATTTGTTTTTATCATGAGGTATTATGACAGTACATGTATTTTTTAATGATATAAATTAAATATAATCTATTATAAACAACTGGATTTCATTCTATGGTTTCTTCTCTGAGCTTTATTATGATTAACATAATTACAGAGGTAAAGTTGCTCTAGTTTTTAGGTAACAAAGACTTTTGGTGCTTAGCACTTCTGCCAAACACTACACTCCTGTGTAGAGCAGAGTTTGGCTTTTTAAGTTCAAATAATCTGTAGTTCAAGCTCTGATATAGTGATATTAATTGTTCTTTTACTCAGACACTTATTTGCTTAGTGAAAACCCTCTTGAAAAGGTCTTTGCTACTTGAATTCAAATCATAACAGAAAATCTGAAAAGATCGCATGGGATCCAAGGTGGCATGGGTTTGAGGGTGGCACATGTACACAATAAAAACAAAATGAAACTCCTTTCTTAGCTGCACTACAAAATGTTATTTTATCAATAATAATTATGACAATGATTCTACTTATTATTCATATTATTGATTTTCTATTGTGTTTTTCTGCACATTCTATTCATAATAGCATTGAGTTCCCATGTGGCCTTAGGTTGACTTTTCATTGCTATGCATGTTAATGTCTTCCTTTAATTGTTTCCACATTATTATCTAAAAACTAGCTTGATATCCCCAAAACCCTTGTGAAAAAAATCAGTTTTAATTATTAAAGAGTATGAAAATTCATTGCATTCTGAATAAAAATCTAAATAATAGCACAATAACAGAACTTTTGCAATCTTTTTTGTTCTGCATTTACACATTCTCAAATTTAGCAAAATATTACTTCAGCACATTTAGGTAAACAAAGGGTCAAAACATGATTTCCAGGTTGATAAATGATAAATAATGGTGTTTTACCAACAAAAGAATAAAGAACAGACATTAAAAATCAGTTAAGGACTATTAATTTTCTTCCATTAGAATATTTTCCAATGTCTTAAATATCTATTAACTATTGATATATACGTATATAAACGTTTGGTTATCTTGGAATGAACTGTAAAATCAGGAGCAGCGTGTCAATTTGGAATAGAGACAGAAAAAAAAAAAAAAGAAACTCTTGGTCTGATCTCAAAGAGGAGCTCTTGCTTTATCATTAAAGCAACTCAGTCCATTACCCAAATCTTAGAACACTGCAATTAACCCTGCAATCATTTATTTAGGCTCTATATATGTGAGACTCATAATTAATCCCCCTGTATGCAGTTAAAGGCATCATCAACTAAGCCTGTCATGAAGTTAGTCTGCCTAATCTTCTTGACCCCCACCTCTTTACTGGCTTTTCATCTAAAGAAATTAAAAAAAACACAGTAACATATCATAATTTGCAAAAATAATTTTTCAACAATGTTTTAACACTTCATCACTTATTAACGGTGAGGAAGAGTGGATCAGTAGTCTAGTCTAGTTTAAATAAAAAACAGTGTATGTAACTATGCTCAGAAGGGGGAAATGATCTCCTAACGTTTCTTTTTTTTTTATATTGGTACTTCAGAAGCCTCTTAGTGTCCATGTAATGATATCCATGAAAGTGTCAAAATCCTTACTTATGCTTTTCATATGAGCAATTGTAAGGTTGGTGTCAGTTGTGGTCCTTTGTTTGTTGAGCATCCTCTCAGTCCATTGGTTCACGTTTACCATTTGTGTACCATAGATTTTCAGTTCATTATAGACCTGAGCAAAAGCAAAGCTGCAGAACAATTGTAGTCCACATTCTTTAGGTATTACAGTTATATGATTTGATTCAGTTTAGAAAATATTGTCATGAATGGATGTTTTAGTTTCATTATAAAGTGCAAGAGGTGAGACACATTAGGTTATAAATACATCTTGAAGCTTTCATTCATTTACATTATCTCTAAAATTACATAAATGTGTTCAAGTAAAAGAGAAAATTAGTAATGTGTGTTAATATGTGGAAGCTTAATCCATGAGGACTCTGCTTGAGCTTGTCACTATATGGTCGACACACAATCACATTGCTATTTTAAAGATGACTTAAAAATCCTTCATAAATAACATTAAATATGGCATGTGAAAACATGGCATATGAAATTAAACGTGTACATTTAAACCAAGCAGTTAAAGTTTAGAAGCAATTACACGGTTGCAACAGTAACAGTTACGCAGCCTAGAGTTCTGTTCCAATATTCTGAGAGTAATATATTTGTTTTTATTAAAATATTGTGTTTACCTTTAAACTGAAAATAAAAAAAATCATCCCTCACTTCCTTGTGCTGATAAATATCCAAGCGGAGTGAAAAATGAAACAATGAATTACAGTGTAATACGAACTGGCATTTCCTGCTTAGTGATTAATCAAGACACTTACATGTTCTTTGACTACCTACTGGTTAACATATTAAAGAAGGAATTAAACTTTAATGTTTAATTATAAAAAAAGATCTATGATTAAATATTAATGACGTTTGATGAATGAGGTGTTGATTGTCGTTCGGTTACATTTGAGAAATAAGATTTTTAATGTGTTTATAATTCAAGGATATAAAAAAAATTTAATTACCCTATAATTTACGTTTAACATTCTGTTTGTGTGTTTTTTGTTTTTTATTTCTATTTTACTTACATTTTTGCCACAGGACAACTGCAGAGTTATCTTATCATACCTGCTAATGATTTGATCAAAGAGCTCTTGATATATGAAGTTGAACTTCAAACCAATGCTGGAGTTATAAATGTTTCAATGATCAACTCAACTCCGTCAAAATTAAAACAAAAAATTCCCCCCCTCCATCCTTTAGGCTTACCATCACATGCTGCCTTCTAATTTTCTTGTATCATGAATTTTAATGTTGCAGTTTCTTAATTAAAATTGCACTATAGTGTTTCTGAAAATCCCCACTTTTTATTGGTCTTCGTCAACATCTCAGAAGATAGAAAAAGGCCTTTGCAAAAGACTATAAATGTGCTTAAAATAATATACGTGCCAATGACAAGGTACATACAATGACATGTATGTACAGAGTTGTGCCTTTGCACAAACACTGCAATGTTGACACTGGTCACCCCTCTCAGTAGGTGCTGTGTTGTGTAATTAGGCTTTATGAAGACAAACCTTACTTTGCATGGCTGGTAATGGCTGAAATGATTCTGCATTACTGCTCAGAATTTCTACAAAGGCACAAGAAGTGACAAAAATCAATACGAGCCACATGTTGTTCCCTTCCGTAGCAGAAGAGGGATCCATTATGTTGAAATCATGATTTATGTCAATGGCAGAAGGGATGTCAGGTTGAGCAAGGGATGGAGGTATAAGCCAATAATGATAAATGCCCTCATGAGTGTCCGTGTAGCCCCTCCCCATCACCAAAGCTTTTCAGGATCCCTCTGGATCCCTCATCAGTATTTTAGTTGCCATTAGGACTTTTGACCAAAATGCTTTTCAGTCATGTCTCTTTTGTTTTTCTGATCAGATGTAGTTCTCAGCTTTAAAAAAAAATGTTTTTGGTCCATCTCCTGCTGTCTTTTGTGTGATCTGTTGTTGTGGAGGCAGGTGCTACCCAGCCCATGATGGATTCCGATTATACAGAGCTTTGGGGAACACATACCGAGGCAGTCACCTTTAAGCTGAGGCTGCGCAATCCGTCTTTGTCAGACATCCCCTGGCCGTTCAACAGAGGCCAGACATTAGATTAGACAAGAAGCGGGCAGCATATGCCTTTCTTGTAAAAGTAAATATTCCGCTAAATATTTTTAAAACGTTTTTCTTACATAACCACAAACTTTAGCTTGATTTCGTGGAATTTTACATGATTGCGTAACACAAAATCGTAGTAATAGTGACAAGAAAAATCAGAAAAATGTGATGACCACTGAGTCTATGACTCACAGAAGCATATTTTGCTGCTGTTAGAGCGTTTGTGTTAAGCATCTATTAATGTTGCTCTACTCAAATTACTGCCTCTTGGTTTGTTTGCCAATGTTCTCCAACCAAAAGCAGAACATCTTCATTTATACTGAACCTTTTATGCACCCAGATGGAGTATTTTTATTAAATAGGTTATTTCTGTTGACTGTTGAATGTACTTTATTGTATCTAAGAGTAATAGAGTGAAGGGGGTTAAATATAAACTCATGCTGTATTTTTTTTCTGACAGGTTTAGTAGTTATGACCCCTATTCACGATGAAACAAATGCTTTATTAATATGCATCATAAATAGCAAATAGTAAAATATAATTAATTTGTTTTAATAGGCACTTGATTTGCTTTGAGAGCAAGATTCATTGATAATACAGGTCATACTGACCTCTGCTTATTATGCTTACCCCATCAGTCACTCAAAGACGAGAGTAAATAATTGCCAGTCAGCACTAGCCTCACGATTTGAACCTCACCAAACATTCAGAATACCAGATGTTGCCACCTCTCCTCTCTCATCACCTTCTAAATAAAAATAAGCAGGCAAATTCAATGAACTGAATCAGTATTGTCTCCTGAAGCAAACTCTGGACCGATATGCTTATTCAGGTACATCATTAAGTGTCTGGTATGGATGCATTGTGGGATGTGTTTTACTGTTTGGTTGCAGGAATGCACCAGGCGCCTATTGTGTAATTGATAGAGATAGATAGCAGTCAGATAAAATTAGTTCCAGTTCAGTAAGGAGACCATTCTTGGCATGGCTAAGCAAGAAAATGGAGTGAGGTGAAAAGACAGCAATGAGGCTCTGGGTATAGAGGAAACAATCCTACTGTTGCAGTAAAGTGAAAAAAATCCCCCTCCTACAGATTTTGCTGTTTTGTTTCGCATTTCTATTATTCTTTGTGTTTTTTCCCTCACATATCATAAAACAACATCTAGACCAGATTCACATCTAAACTTTGAGTGGGCCACTCTTAAGCATTTATTTTGATTTTACTCAAACATTAACAAGTGGATTTATACTGTAGATGTACTATGAATGTCCTGCTGCATAACATAAGTGTGACTTATGTCAATCCTTCAAGATTTTGTGATAAAGAGCAGAAATTATGAATTTCAAATATAATCACAATTTCCCCCCAATAGTTGCCCTGTTTTCTTATAAATCCATCAAATATTTTCCTCTAATACTTTACTTTTCCGATTAGGTTTAATTAAATTTGACATTTGTCTGTTGCCCATTCCTACGAGGGTTTATCAATGTTCCATGATTTGCCTATTTGAGGATAACATTTCTCGTTTATTTTGCTGTAGCCGTAACGCCTTAGAGACGGCTTTCTAACTCTATCCAGACTGACAGATTTCAGTAGCACAGTTCTCTCTCGTTTCTTGAATTTCTTCAGATTGGGACAGCAATCACACCCAGATGTGTCTTCTAAATTAACTTATCTTTCATAGCAACTGTTAAATAAATTTACCATAGTGAATTGTGTCATCATTTGAAAACTGCCTTTTCTTTTCATTCAGGTTATATTCAGTAGATATTTAACTTTGTCTGATGATCTGAAACATTTAGGTGTTACGTAAAGGCCAAAACAGGAAAAACTCTCTTTTTTTACAAACATTTAACAGCAATCTTAAAGGTAAAACACAGCTTTATTCTTTTAAAGTAACTTGTATCTGACACGTTCTCTGACCTATTCTTTATTCTGTGTTTTGTTACAATCAACTAAAAATGTATCATTTCTCAGTTTTGCATGTATTGTATTGAAGGCTATAAGCTCTGTAGAACATTTAAAATGCATAGGTAAAGATGACAGGGTGCAATACCATCATGCTACCATATTTACAAATGCCTTCTATCTAAGCATAAGCCTTCTGCAAACAGGGCTGTCAGCTGGATATTTACACTTGGAATGAACCACCTATGATCTGGTATTACACTTTGACAATGTGCTAGATGCATTAAGAATCAATATATGCTGTGGAAAACTCTAAAATGCAAAAATGGGAAATTATATTTCCATGCAGTTGTCAGCTTTATTTTTGAAGCAATGATATATCATCACGTGTTGTCTGAATTTATTTAAACCTATGCACGTAAAGATTTTTAGGAAATTATTACATTCACCTCCCTCAGAGCCAAAATACCTGTCAGTCAATTATTCTTGAAGGGTCATTAAAATTCCAACTCCGGAAATGTTGGTGTCTAGATACGACAAAATGTTTCTGTTGCAGGAACATGATCAAAATACTAATCAAACATCATTTGCAGCTGGATTTATTCGAGGCTCCTGAGAGGCTGTCCCGTCCTGCTTCTTTGCCATGGTAACCAGATTCATTTCAGAGGTGTCATGCAGCATTATCATCTCACCGGCTCATCCACTACCCTCCGCCCTCTGGCTCGAACGCTTTTGTCCCCTCTCTGTTCAGACCCCTCAATCTCAAACCCTCCCGGCATCCTGAAAAGAAAACATTGCCTATCTTGCTCAAGCTCAGATAAGACGGCGATTTGATTTCTCTGCCGTTGCACACATGCAGACCGAGACGCACTGCATGCAGAGTGGCAGTGGACACAAAAAAGAAACAACACGTTCCCACCTTCAAGAAGATTCAGATTATCTGGGATATGTTAAAAAGTAAGAAGCCTCACATGAAAGTGTGTCATTAATTGCTGGCTTGCCTTTTAAAAATTCAAAACTACAAAACATGTGACCTAATATGGTTCTCAAGCTGTCTTTGTCTTGGATCCTGTGTTTTTGAACTCAACTATTTTAAGAATATCATTTCTTTTGTGGATTACTTGATTGATGGCAGCCTGCAGTTTTTAGCATGCAACCATTGATGAAGTTGTCTTTCTACCTTCTAAGAGTGAAGGCCTAAACCAGGCTGCAAAAACCAATTTACATTTAGGTAACTAGCAGATTTTTAAGCTTTGTAGGTTTACGTTGTTCACCCATTAGGCCAGAAAGCCTCTGTGAAGACCTTTTCTGTACAGAAAGAGGTTTTGACTCTTGATTGAGCCTTTTCATTTAAGAGTAGTATTTGGAAATACTCGTTTTTTCTCAAATAATACCTTCTCTATCCTGATCATTTAATTATCTATGCAATTTTGCATTTATATTTAACTGAATTTTATATATGCTTAGTTTTTAAAATTAATATGCTGGCTACTGAACCTTAAATCTGTATACCGGCATTTGATTTCTTCTTGTCTCAGACAAACATTGAGCACTACACTTCGTCGAAACATTGCGTCGATGCAAAACAGTTTAAGTGTTTGTAAAAATAAATAAATAAATCAACATCTTGATTATTCATAAATCCTTTTTTCTGGGGAGACACTTGTTATGGATTCAAAAAATATCAGTCCTGAATTTAGAATCAAAGGTTCTTAATTTGCAAAAGTGGATTATTCACCATAAAAATTAAGCCAACTAGTTTTTGGATTTTAAATGTTGTTGCATCTAGAGGGCTGAGAGGAGCGATTAGGCAAGATGAGACCAATAATAATGTTTTTACATAGGAATGTATGATTAGGATTTGTCTTATAAATAAAGATAGAGTTCTACTGTGGAGGGAGATGTTAGATATTAGTGGATAATTGACTGTAAATGGGTGAATATTTTTGTGAGGTCCTTATTCTCCAGAACAGGGAGTGTTCGAGAGTGGGTAACCTTATGAAGGCTGAATGTGATGGAGCTTGTTAATAAGAGCCTGAAGAATATATTGTAGAGACTTGTGGGTTAGAACTAGCGGAGGTGGGTTGGTACAAGAATCCAACTTGTAACGCACAAAGGGCATATTGGTAATTCTAAATAGCCAAGAATGCATTGACTCAATAGAGCGTTTCAAAACACCATCAAGAGATGTCTTTCCTCAATCTAAAACAAATGGTTAATCATCAGACTGCAGATGTTGGTCCAAAAGCAGTTTAAAAGCTGCTGCACACAATGGAGTTGATTACTGTGTTAAGGCTCCATTAGGCAAATAACCTCTTTCCATCATAGATTCTCTATTCAGAAAAGAACTAACCCCTGACCACAAATAGACAGCCACTCACATCTATTCTACCTGTGACCTTAAAACCTTTTGAGATTTATCTCTCTCTCGGTTTTCTTGCCAATTAAAGGATCCACAAGCTTTTGTGGAAAAATGTTTGCATAAGTTGTATGTTTTGCTTTACCACCTTTAGACAGAATTCCAACATTACGCCCTGATTGGTACACACTTGCAATCCTTTCTAGTGAATCTTATCAGGCAACATGTTTTTCCTCAGGTTTCATTTGAAACCTGTATTCTTTGCTGTACTTAAAAGTTTGCAGAGAAGTTACATAAGATACTACATTTGATGAAAGAAAAAACACACAAAGCTTTATGTTGTTTCATTTTATTCCATTTAGAGTGTTTATGCACCAATATTTCACAGCACATCGTCTGATTGGTCGTGACTTTACCACTATGTTCATTGAACACTGCACACCAGTGCATTTGAATGGGTCATTAAATTACACTACATTTACCCGTCAACCCTGTGTTGAGTATGTATGCCCTGGAGCAGCCGAGACGGCGACGGTCTGATGGTCTTCTGTATTAGCGGGTTAATTGCCTCGTCCTGTTCTCTGCTGGATTGTGAGCAGGACATTTAACTTTTTTTGGGAACCAATCGTAACCTGGCCCTTGTGAGCAGTGGGGGCATTATGTGTTGGAGAAGGTCCTTGTAATGCATCATGCATCCATTTGATGTTGTGCTGCCATCTTTTGGCAAATTCTGAAAACTACTGTTTGAAAACTATGGAGTCCAAAGAATGGGTGAAGGATGTTGATGTAAACAACCTGTACATTCATACCTTTGCACATTTCAACTCAGTATTTAACATTTAGCTTTATTTGCAAGAGGGATCTGAAAAGCCTCTTTAAGTATAAGGAACTCCCACTTATGTAACAATACTTTTATACAAATGCATCTAAGTTGTAGAAATTCGAGGGACCATACACAAAGCACAGTTGTGTGAACAGAAGTTTGTATAAATATTTTTAAGTTAATGCCTTTTTGGATGAGCTACCAGCAATAATCATAGAAATTACGAAAAACAAGAAATTACAGCGATGAAGTTCGATTTGAGCACCTCCCCCTTACAAGTATATTTAAAAAATATTTATTGCTTTTTATTGACTCAACCTGCTAAATATGTCCCTCTGCATCAGAGTGAAAGCTCAGCTAAAACTACAATGGACTGCTTCCATATGATCAAATGAGATATACTAGCTCCAACAAAAACGCAGCGGCCACATGAACAAACCAAAATACCAGGACATGCTTAAACCCCCAACCCTCACCTCACACCCCTAACTGCATACACCTCATTTATTGTGTTGAAAATGAAAGGTTATCAATAAGGTTAATCCCTAAAGATTTAATTCTATAAGCAATCAATTTTCTTACTAACATCTGATTTTGTTTTAGACGTATGAGGTTCGTTCATTTAACAATAGCAGCTATGACACCTTATTTAAAATACTTCAGGTAACATCTAGATGTTAGATTTCCGTTACTGTCACAAAGCCTTCCATGTACCCACCCCCCCCCCGACACAAAAAAATAGCAGGTCCTTACATGCTGATTAACCATTAAAACCACGTTTGTCTAATAGATCAGACAAAAAGTTTCAACTGATTTTCCATCAGCCTTATTACTCTGCCAGTGTTGTGCAGCACAACATAGTTCTCCTTCACCCTAACCCACCCCCTTTAAATAGTATTAGATATATTTCAAACTTTGAAACATTTTAGCATTTTAACACAGCAACAAACCTCATTGGGGTTTTACTTGACCCACACAAAGATAGACAGTAGCTGTAGAAAAAAGAGGATGGATGACTTTGAACAACTGATTTTACCAATAAAAATGTACACCAGTTTGGATTGTTTGGTATTCAGTCCTTAAAAGTCATACCTTTGCAGGGCAATGGATCTGACCACTTCTAACCGTGCTCCTTTTTTCTTCTATTTTCCAATCTGCGTTAGTAAGTTATTTCAACTGTTAACCTTCTATTTTCTCTTCAGTGTTCTTCTCTCACCTGGTCTGGTGTTCTGTTAGCGGAGACAGCTTCTTGGACGAGGACATCGACTGGTGGAGCTTTTATGATCATACTGAATTGACTTTTCTGTAAAGTGCATTGAGATGGCATGATTGCAGATTTGTGCTATATACATAAAACTGAATTTAGTTGAATGTGCTTTGAACTTAGCCTCGCCGTTGTGGATTTGAAGGCAAGTTTAGTGTTGTACTGAAAGTACTTTTAAAGGCGTCTAATAAATGTTTCTGTAGGATTGCCATCATCTTCCCATTAAGGGATAATACAGAACTCTTTGCGAAGTCAACCGCTTGGGAAATATTTTTATTACACACGTGTGCTTTGAATTTCACCACAATTTTATCTCAGACTAGTTGTATTATTTTATCATGAACTACGTCTATTAATTAGGTGACTTCTGAATGCAGCTGTTTTGGACTGGATTTGATTATTACTGTGTAACTGGGTAAAAATACAATAAATATTTGTTTTGTAATGAGAGAAAATAAGAAAAGGGAACATAAACATTTCTTCAAGCATTATCTGTTTGACTTTAAGGTTTCTTGCCAAATAATTAACCACTGAATAATTATGTTTGTTTATTAAAATGTATTAGTTTGCCATTTGGGTTTCAACCAAGCAAAGATGTGGAAACATGATCGTAGAGCTTACCTGGTATTCTGCTCCCACCTAGAGGTCAACAGAAGGCACTGCTGCTCACCCAATAATTCTTAAGAGGACCATCCACACTTCTAGATTAATTTAATGTGCAGTTTACACACATATCAATACAGTTACACCCAGGTAATTTGAGACATTAATTTACTTCTAACAGCATCAATGAATAGCTTTTTTTCTATTAATAACAACAAAATGCTAATTTTCACAGCGAGTTTGATTCTACCTGTGGAGAACGTTTTCACAAAATAAATGCACACATGTAGTCAACGACAGAGATTAAAACGGTTGTTAATTTATTAATATTCAGGGCACCATATATACACTTAAGGTGATGTGGTTTCCTGGGTGTGACTGCAGCGGCTGTAAGAAAACAGCTTTTACAGCATAATAGAAATGCACAGATTAAATAAACACGTCCATTTTCAAATTCAAAACCAGCAGATGCAAAAACAGCTTTATTGCCACTTATCCACTGTATTTGTACACGCTATGCTATACAAGTCATGTTGTAACTCAATGGATATATTCGCATCATGTTTCGGCATTTTAAAACTAGGGGGTTATAGTGTCAGGAGCTGCAACCACTTGATGCAACTGATTCTCTGAGGCAGACTTTAAAATGTGGTATACGGTAAGAACACTGGCATTAATAACTGATGAAAAACACATCTGAGGCTATATGTTGTTGGAAACTACACATCAGCTGGTGGAAAACAAATCATTTCAGAAGTACTTTGAAGAGAGATTATATGAAGGTAAAGTGGAGAGCTACCGTAAGACGAAACAATATTAAATAATTGTTAAATCTAGATTCAAGTTATACAAATGTATTCATGTGTGATCTCTCAGGTTATAGTCAGTCGTGAGGCACTCAAATTGGACAGGCAGTTTATTTACAAATAGCAGTCCCATACATACACACAGAGAAAAAAGAAAAAGAGTCATGACAAAATTTACAAAACGTTGTGGAATGCAATTGGAATAATATCTTGAAATAAAACTTTCCCTCCTCTTTGAATGTATCCTGCTGAGGCCATCAAAAAAGTACCTAAAAACATACAATCACCAATGGTCATCGACAAATTACTTTGTAAAAATATCACCGTGGGTCAAAACTGGTTCACAGATTTAACTGTGCAGGGAAATAAAGACTTATTTACATTAATACAAACATAGCAGAAGGTAGAACAGACTGAATAAAATCAAAATGTTGGAGATTAAACATGAGCAGTGCAGAGAGGGTCCCAAAAGCCCAAGCTTCACCAGTTCTTGCTTTTAATGGACACCTCAAAATGTTTCTCATTTGTCCTGTAAAAACCAAAGACATCAGTGATTTTTCTAGATTTTACTGATGCATTCAAAACAGGTTTTAGCATATCACCAGGTGACAAAAAATGACACTGAATATCAAGCTATTGTTGTACGCTCAGCCAGTTTGTGTTGTTAATCATTGCCAAATATCCTCATTAATTATTCCAGTTACTCTTTCTTGTACATAATCAACTCAAAAAAAGGTCAATATTGTTAATTTTCAATAGTATCCCAAGATAAATAATTGAGAGATGGCTGTTGGGAGTGGCTATTTATAGCATTGGAATCTTTGCAAAACAGCGGATAAACCAATAATAATCGATAGCGTGCACCCATGTCAACTCCTGGTTGAATCCTCACTCAGCAACCCTCATTTTGCACAACCTCCACCCCCTTAGCTATTTTCTGTTTTCACACATTGAAAATAAAGATTTTATTACGAAAAGCTATGTTTAAGTGTAGAATATACATATTTAACTATTATCTGTTCCGTTTAAATATTGAACATAGACATGATAAAATTGACTTCAGATTCCCTAAATTTAGTGCCAATCAGTTTCCACATAGCTTACCTGCTATGTTTCTTCTTTAAAAGCATTTAAAAACTCCTGTTTAACTGGAAATCAAATAGGAAATCAAAAAAAAAAATTCCAGGTGCAAATAACACCTTTTTTTCTTCCCAAAACTGAAGCACAACTTTCTTCCAAACTGAGTAATTAATAACAATGATATGAAGCTGAGATTTAAACCATCTTTAAATAAAAACACAAGCACAATTGCTCAAATACTTGATTATTAGGGGTTTTCCAATCTGATTCCATGATTTGGTCAGAGATCCTAATCAAAGTAATTATATCTGTGACCTAACTGAACGGCTAAAACCTTCAGTTGGCCTGTAGTTTAATGTCACCCAAGCTCCCAGAGAGATCTGTAAAAATTTCTTAGGTCATTATGTAGTAAAACATGGACTATATTCACAGTTCTTATGTAAACCATGTTCTGTGGTATTTTACTGCAGTTTAAAACTGCTAAATTTTGAACTAAACAAATAAAAATTAATTAGAGATACATTTTTATCGTTAAATTATTCGTATCTGTATTTGACTAAATAAATTGAGATTAGGCCATCAATATAAAACTAACAACCAAAACAAACTTTATATGGAAAAAAAAAGATACATTTCAAAATCTAAATCCATACCAATATGTATAGAAATATTATTAACGTTTAAAGCGAGGTGTGGTGATCAACGGACGGCTGTGAAAGGAAATCTCACCTTGTAGTTGTTGTGCAGTAAAGCCAAAGTGGAAATACTGACAGGGTTTAGTATCTACAACGGGTCTGCCAAGGAAAGAAGAACAATGGGGAAAACTTACGACTGCAAATACAAAATCAGCCATCAGTGATGCCTGGGTATTCCTTACTGCTGCACAATAAAGGTAATAGTGCACATACCACTTCAACTTTTTAGTTGAAGGTATAGGAGTATGGCAAGCCGTTTTAACATACATTCGGTTTCGTCTGACTATCCGTAATTACGTTCTAGATATCTAAAAATACATTTTGACTATCCAAAATGATAATTTAAGATATCTTTAATTACATTTTGACTAGTCAAAATTCCTTTTCAAGATATCTGAAATGACATCACCGGATTCGTCATTGAAAGGGTCACACATTCGTAATTATAATTTAAGATATATCAAACGTAATTATGACTAGTCAGAATTACAATTTTAGATATCTGAAGTAAGAGATTGCGTGTAAACCCCTCTTTAGCTTTACTGAGCTGTCCAAACCACTGCCTGAACATTCAATGGCGCCTGTTGTGGATAAAATTTTAAGAAAATGCCACAATATAGAAAGAGCTCTTCAGTATGGGATATGCAGAGAGCGCGAAAAATCGTGTACTTGAAGAATGCTTAAAAAATTTGCAAAGAGTTCAAATTTACTTTCTAATTTACTTTCGGCCTACACACACCCTGTCCTCCAAAATGCTACGTAAACAGTGTTGCCAGATAGAGTCAAGGTTTTCCAGCCCAAAAATCTGTTAAAAATTGCCACATCACACAACATCCCGCCTAATTAATATATTGTTACATTTTCTGTGTGAACATGAACACAATTCAGTTAATTTAACACTACATGTCAAAACGCTAAAATCCAACAAAATCTGCGCAGAATTGTTCTCCATAAACAACTCTGACCCAGCCACATATGCAGTTTTTTTTTTTTTTTTTTCTTTTATCCTCGGCTTCAGCTCTGGACAACCTCTTTCTGGTTCTGGACCAACCAGGCCAGAGAGGACGGGTTAAACGAACAGGAATCCAATGAAAGCCTTCGGTCTAGCTCCGAAGTCCGTCCTTCTCAATGCTTCGGCGGCTTTTCCGACCTGACTGGGGCAGCTAACGGGCGTGGCGACCAATCAAATCAACGTATGCAGCAACGGCTCTGATGTTAGCCAATGGTTAGATGGGGCAGGTGGGGTTACGTTTAACTGACTTGTGGGGTTAACCAATCAGAGAGTTGCAGCAGGAAAGCACAGCAGGTGCCCTGCGCCCCTTCTTATATTTTCCCCACTTCGGCATCTTCCGCCTAGGTTTATCCACCTGCTGCTAAAACTAGCATAATATGTGGCGTTACTATCTATGTTGTAAACGTCCTGGCAGATGACGTTGGCTAGTGATGGGTAGATGAGGCGTCATGAAGCGTCCGACACAGTAAAACTGTATTGATACTGTGTCAATACTGTGTCACTGAATACTGACACCTGCTGGACATTAAAAATCCCTACAGGCAACGTAGATTGATTTGATGAACCAATGTAAACAATAACCTTTAAATCATTGTATGTTATTGTATATTATATATTACATTATTTAATATATAATTAAAAATATATGATATTCTTACATAAATAATGTGTACATGTACCATAAAGTGAAAATTTAAGTGAATGTGTTTGAAATGAGGATGCTTGTGGACTGGGTTTTTTCTTCACACGGTAAACCGCCCAATCTGGCCACACTGTACGTAAATCTGTTACATTTTGACTAGACAGAATGCTAATTCATGATATCAGTAATGTTAAATTAAGATATCCTAAATAGAAAAGTTGAATAATTCAAGGTATCTCTAATTCTTTTAGAGATATCTTAAAAATAATTTTGACTAGTCAAAATTATAATTCAAGATATCTCTAATTTAATTTTGTCTAGTCATTATTTGCTTTTAATATATCTATAATTTAATTTCCACTAGTCAAAACTACATTTCTCCTATCCAAAAATACATTTAAGAAATCTTGAATTATGGACTCATTAGAGATATTTTTAATTAGAATTATGACTTGTCAAAACTAAAATCGAGATATCTTGAATTTACTTTTTGACTATTGACTATTGACATAATTTAATTGTAGATATCTGAAATGTGTATTTCAGATAGTCAGTAATTCATTGTAGATATCTTGAATTGAAGTCTCAATACAACTCAATGGTAAATCTGACATAATTTTCGACTAGTCAGAATGTAATTAGAGATATCTTAAATCGCTAAAACGTCTCGTCATAAAACAATTTGAGATATCTAGAATGTAAGGGCGGCAAAACCGAATTTATGCTAAAATGGCTTGCCATAATAGGAGAGGATCTCTTCAGTAGAACATTTCTATTGAAAATCCCATTGAAAATGACCGCCAATCAAAAACGACCGGTGGTGAAAAATAACTGGCTGTCAATGCAGAAATAAAAATTACGCGATGGCGTATATCACTAATGTCCCCACCCACCCGACCCGTACAATGCGCGCTCATGTTTGAATTCGTGCATTACAGAACTAGTGTCAGACATGTTCGCAATTCTGTAATAAGTCCGATGTGGTGCTATAGGCTGTGGTCCCCCAGATGTAAACAGAATGCATGTGCTGAGGACGAGTTGAAGATCCTCTCCTAAACCTTTAATCTGGTTTGTGATTATAATGTGACAATATGTACATGGAATAGTTGAAGGGGTGTGGATATGTTGGCATGACAATGACATTATGTGTATTTGTGGCCTAAGACCATGCAATGTAAAAGCCCAATTTCAATTGCCTAAAAACAATTAAACTTTCAGTGGTCATTATAATTTACCTACCTGATAAGATATAATGTAACCCTATTTGACAAATTTACAAACACCTATGACTTTGAAATGAATCCTCATATGTAAGATGGACCAGAACCTAAAAATGCCATAATAATGGATGAAGCATGGAGTATCCAGTTGACAAATATTATCACAGCAGGGTAATGAAAAGGGTCAATTTTTTGGCTCTCACTCATGGTGCTTATGGCGATGAAAAATGACGTTGCCCTCTGCTGGTGGACAATGAGATGACTTGAGATGAGCCGTGGATGGGAGATGATCATGACAGCACACTGGTGTTCTGTGAATCAACGTCCTGCATGTTCATGACATCTGTACTTACTCCGCTTTCATAAATAGGGTTTTCAAAAGCTGACTCTTCCGTCATGTTGTCATATGGCGGAAAGGATGTCGGCATTCTGATAGACTTCCCTTGAAGTCTGGGCAGAAGAATGGAAAAACAACAGAGAGCATTCTGTAAAGCCGTCTTTGGTTGCAAATAAAGTGTAAGAACTTTAAAAGGTATTACTCACTTCGCAAAGTAGACATATATTCCCAAAACAATCACCAAGACGATTGCAGTTGGAATAAAAACTGCAAGGGCAATGTTGGTCCCCTCCATGCTGTAATCCATACTAACAACTAAAAAAGAACGAGAAAATCAGTCAATATTTGTTTGCAATTTCCAGCACAAAGAAATATCAATATTAACTGGGTTTGTGATTCTTTGTGACATGGCTCACCATCAAGCCTTCGTTCATTCACATACTGAGCTGAAGAGGCTACAAAGACAAAAAAACATCGTTATCAAGCAGCTGTACAGCAGCGCAGTGCACACCTTCAAATAGCAACTCGATGTAGAAATAGTAAGGTCTCTGACAAACAAAATCACAATCAATTTTATTCTGCCATAATGTTCTACATTTTATCTATGAATGAATGTTTTGCAAAAGTCAATGCTTTACCTCTGCAGACAGGAGGAGTGCTGTTCCACTGTGAAGGGTGTCCAGGGACACAATAAATGGTGGCACCGCCCCGCAGCTCATAGCCAGCAGTGCAAGAGAACATAAGAGTTTCACCGGCTTGATAAAATGCCTTTTCAGCGCTCTGGACGCAGGTGGAAGCTGCGCCAGGATTTCTGCATGGCTCATACTTTTCAGCTGGGGATCAGAGAAAACAACACACAGCAGACATCCTCAACATCAGTCCTTAAAACATTCAGAACATGGAGTAAGTCTGGGGTTCTTTAAAATGTACACTTAACACTTGTGAGTCACTTACGGACACACTTGGGCAGTCTGTCGCTCCACTTGGGTATTGCTGAGTCCCGGTTGTAGCAGGTGAGGACACCAGAGCCAGACAGAATGTAGCCTTTGTTGCAGACAAACTGCACGGTCGAGCCGATGTTGAAGCGGGTGCCTGTGATCACTTTTCGACTGTGCTCCACATTTCCTGGATCTCGGCACGTCAGAACTGACGATTCACAACAAACAGAAAAAAATGATCACTTATTTATAGCCTGTGGGAAGTACAGCTGCATGCTTTAATGATAAGGACGGGCTGTTTGTTTGGATCATTACATTGTATAACCATTTAGTTAGTAACTGCAACATTAATGTTCAGAACTTGAAAGTCTGTTTTCTTCCCACATCATGATACTTGGCTTACAAAGTTACAAATAATTAACCCAGATGATCCAAAAGCTCTCTAAAAGCATTAGACCTTGCAAATTGCTTTAGATCAAAACATTTATTTCATTCATTTTTGATTTTTATCAGTCAAATTTAAACTCTTTAAATTATTGTTATATTTAAACCCTTTTGTATTTGTCTGACTTTCAATGGCTGCCTCTTTGATTTACCCAAAGTTTACCTGAATTTTCCAAAAATCCAATAGAGACATGCAATCTTTTATGTAGTTCTATATAAAAAAAAAATTGTTAACTAAAATGAGTTTGAACATGAAATTCTATTATATTGGATAAGATTAACGTCTTTACTTATCATATTTTGCTGTGTGCTTGCAAGGTTTTTGACAGTGTTGTCTTGCAGATTTCCTTTACTTTTAGGTTTTTATGTCAAAAGGCAAGGTAGATGTATGTAATCTTAAAACCTAACACTATTAAACTTTTTTTGACACAACAGTGACCTATGTTGTGACAGCCACATGGGAGGCAACTGATCTATTTGGGAATTGTCTGCTTCTAATTCTAAACATACAAATTGTTCTTAAATATTTGCTATCTTAAAAGTATTGGCCCCAGTGAAATTATAAAACATGTGTAAGGAAATGCAGATTTTTAATGACTAATCTTGTGTCAGAAGTATTCATGAGAAGGATCTATTTCCATATACAGCCCATTTTTGCTGCTAAGATTAAGATAACTAAACTAATATTTTTAAAACTTTTAAACACACTCTAATAAGCTGCTTTTCTGTAACAGTTTTCTGTAACAGCTGCAGCGCTATACTTCACACAGTGCCAGGTACAATATGTAAAACCTGCCTCCAATGTAGCCCTGCAAAGATTTAGAATCTATCCAAATAATTCAAATTAGGTTGTTTTTCAACAAAACAGTTTCTTACAGTTTTGCTTTATATAGTTCAATATTACCCATCTAAAAATTATCTTCCACAAGAACAAAGATTTTTTTTTTTTTGTCACAACTTTTGGTCAAATGTTAATAATTCAGTAATGTCTTTCAAAGTAATTTATTAACCTTTATTAATTTATTTTAGCAAATTATAAACTTTATCCACTCAAAGCGCATTAAACCATTAATAAAAAAATACTTTTATCATATCTTCTTTGTCTAACAAACAGTTTCACCATTTAATTTAAAGAAGCAGCTCTGTAAACTTATTTTCCTAAAAGGCCAGGGATTTTGTTTTCAGCAAAGTTACCAAATATTTTTTCAGACCCTCAATAACAGGTGTACACAATGTTTTTGCAAATAGAAATTCATATAACCATAGTGCATGTCAATAATTGACATTATGACTAACTGAGAAGACATCCACTGGTTTCCTCTCACCTTCATCACACTTTGGCACATCGCCACTCCAAGTAAGATCCCACTGGCACATGAGGATCTCGGAGCCTGCCAACCCATATCCTGGGTAGCACTGGTAGGTGACCACTGTCCCATGGATAAGGTCAGGATGGGATGTGCTCTTCCAGCCGTTTGGGATCTCTGGTAGTTCAGGACAAGTGTCGTTCCTTGGCACCTCTGTTGACAATTAAGAATTGGACCAAATAAAAAAAATTATAATAATAACAGAACAAGATTAACTACAGCATTTTCATAATAATAAAAAAAAAACTGAATTGGATTAAACAGCCTTGAGGAGAGTGAAATATGAATATGTAAGACCCTTTGGAGGGAAGAAGTACAACAGCACAATTGCTTTTTGTTTGTCCGTCATCTAAACAAGCACGTTTGAGGGAGAAAATCTAGACTAAGGAGCGTGCTGTGCTGGAAGGAACACGGCATGTGGTTTGGTAGTCGTCAGTCGCTTCATAAATTGCCAGCAGCATAAAAACATTGGGCAAAGCCAGTTGATATTGATGTGTGCGCTATTATTATGATTTTTTGTTTTGTTTGCTGTTGCTTAATTTTGTGCATCTGAGGTAAGCAAAGAGACTGACAGCAGCACAGTGGGAGAAGAGAGAAAAGAAGCAAAGAGATGCAAGCCTACAATTCATCACTCAGCCTCACGAATGCTTTTCACACTTGTTTTTGCTGTATGTTTGTCCAATACCATCCAAAATGGTCTGAATCGTATTTGCAATGTAATAGCTCTTCAAGCTAACAATTTCAATATTAAGGTACAGTAACTTGCAGAGGAATTCATACCACTTGACCTTTTATATTTATCACAAGCATTGTAGGAAAGCAAACATCTGTGCTATGTTGCTATGGTGTGAAGCGTTTTTAAACTATATAACAGTGGTGAATAAGCATAAATGTACATCATCCTAAACCCCATCATCAATATAATGTCTGCAAACATGGTGGTTGTAGAATCGTGCTATAGGAATACTGGAAATAGATGTTGATTATCCACACTGAGCAGAAATAAAACATTCTCTTAATTGTGAACACATTTGTTAACAAGGTTCTGCAGTTAATTGTTTAAGTTCAAATAGGGAAAAAATTCAAATTAAGCACCCATCTTACCAAAGAAGTGCACTACAAAGCCATTGTTGTAGCCATAGATGTTAGTTGCAGGATCTGACTGGAACTGAATGGTGACGTCAGCCATGGATGTGTAGAGTTTGAAGTGTGGTCTTGTGCCGCTATACTGGCCCAGGATGTTTCCTGTCAGGTCGTCACCATCATAGAAGGTCAGCTGGTCGTTCTTACCCAGATTGAGACTGAAAAAAAAAGTCACATTCATAATTACACACATAAAAATGATTTAATGGTGGTAAATGGTGTCCAAAGTGTGGCCTACTGTAAAGTGTTTAGTATGTTTATTAGCTGATGAAAACATAGGCTGGTGTTATAGAGTGATGTCAGCAGTACTTTGCAAGTGGCAATTCTGTTTATATTGGGGAAAAAATGTGGAGTAAACACTAAATAATTTATTGCCTGCTAGGCTCAATTGCCTTTAGCATACATACTAATGTGTATCTACAGTATGGGCATATGATTATAGAAGGAAAGCAAAGTAGGGAAAAAATGATCAATGAATAAACTTCTAATGCAAATTTGGGGGAAATGGTATCAATAAATGTGAAAAATAAATCGATATAATAAAAAATACAATGACTAAGTAATTCAGATACTGAATTCTAACTCATTTTTTATACTTTCATATACATTTTCCCAAAAAGATTTAAGTATTGGTCTTGAGTGGGCTATTTTAACTCATGAATGTAATTTGACATATGGCATTCTATCATGAGGAGATAGGTGTCAACAGTGGCGTTCCTTTTACCAGTCCAAGTCTAATACACATTTAAATTTTTATAACTGAGGCTTTTTTATACTCTTATTCACAATGCGGCTCTATATTGTGTTAATTTCACATAAAGTGGCGATGAGATAATTTTTTGAAATAAATATGTTGTTTTAATTTGAAAAATAGTACAAAAATATAGGTGTAAAATACTTTTACAAGGCAATGTAATTCAAAGCTGAAGTTTAAATGTAAAAAACATTCTGTCACTTTTTTGTTGTTGAAAGAGTAAGAGACAGAAATGTGTGTTCCTTACTGGGTAGTATGTTTGTCTACTATGAAACTAGGATGGTCAAATAGAATTATTGGTTGGTTGTATAACATAACAAAAATATGAGGTAGGTATTGCGATATGAATTGTATAGACATGATTTGAAGCCTTACCACCAAATACCCTTTTTCAAAATAGGTCAAAGATAGAGAGACAGCGAGACTTTTTATACCACCTGTGTTCATGTTTTCTTTACAGTGAATTACATAATGTGGAATTTAGAACACATGAAGATCAGTAATTGGAAGATGGGAGTATAAATAAGGGAGACTTGGCATGTCTTCAATAGTGACCACATGCTGAGCATCTACGCTTTGAGCTGCAGTGTAGGCTTCTAGCAGTGAAAAAAGGTTCATTCGTACCAACCTTTTGTATAACATGCTGCTGAGATATATTTATTAAAAATAATTTTCTTGTCAATAGATTTCAGCTTGTTTTTTATGAATAACAACTCCCCAAAACATCTAGAAACTTCGCATAAAATGTTGCAGAAGTCTCTGTCACACAAAACAGCTCTGGATTGTTCTCTCTAAAAAAAAAAACAACTCACTGCATGTGTAGACTCTGAGCATTGTCAGCTTCATCTGTTGTGAAGCAGCTCTGCTCGTTGGAACATCCAAGTCTTTTCTTCATCATCACATGTGGAGTCTGTGTGGTGAGAGATTACTCTGGCTTGTGTAACAGGAACACTGTGGTAAAAAGAGGTTGTGCCAAAACCTTTTTTTAATGAGCGACAACCAGTGGGAAGGCTCTACCCTCGGCTGGCTGACCCCTTGAGTCATTTCATCAGTCAGTGAGTGTCTACAAAGCTATCCAACTCCTGCCAAAATCCATCTGAGTCACAAATGAAGTGCAGTAATGAAATATCTGAGATTTGCTGTGATGTAGGAATCAACGGCACATAAACCTGTCAAGCAGATGCGCAAAAGCAAAATAACTCAACTTAGTTTTGACGAGGTTTGTTTTATGTTATGGAAGATTGCTGAACAGTCTTACTTCTAACTAGTTGTATAAATGCATTTAAAACCTTATGTGATAGTAATATGTGCACTATTGCCTAATTGTGAAGTGCGGGGAAACTAATATGAATTTTTGAATAGTTTTCAATTTATAAAAAAAAAATTTCGTTTAAAATTTCATGTTTATACTTATATCCTTAGACTATAATCAATTAGCTACCATGTCAAGTCACCCAAGTACAAATGAAGCCATTTTTTATGTATCATAATTTTATCATAAGTACATGTAACCTGTAAATTTGTAACTATCAGCTTATATAAAATGGAAATATTGAAGATTTGGTGGCCTGTCATTTGCAATTACTAATTAGAAAGCAAGTTATACCCTAGTTTATTTGTGTTTGATTTTGACTGTTATGCATCCTGGGGGTGAGTGTGTCATAATGAATGTAGAGAGCAAATCATATTATTTAATATGGTATTATTGGATTGTTTCTATGGAAACCTGAATTTGTCTTCTCTTAATTCTCTGCAGCAAAGGAAACACATCTGCGAACAACACTGCGCGGAATGTTCAGCACTCATGTGGCAAAAGTTTGTGCTACATAAATTCATTATCTGGTGTTCATTTGTGTATTGTGCTGGCAGCATTATGATGATGGGACACTTTTTTTCAGTTGAGATAAGGACGTTATTAAGGGTTAATGGAAAGAATAAAGTAAATACTGGACAATTGTTAAAGAAAACATGGCTAAATGATGTTTAAGAAATTCTTGATATAGGTGGGCAAACAAGTAAGGGTTTTTGATTGTTTATTTGATATTGGAGGGGGGAGGATATAAAATCTTTCCATTTCACAGTAATGTACAAGTTTGCACTGGCCCATGAAATACAGTAATTAAAAAAAAATTGTTTGCAAGGCACTGCACCTTTGGCAATCCCTTATATTGGCGCTGTTAGCAGATAAACAGTGATGACAATTAGTATATTATTTTAAACTTTTTTGAATTTATTGTCTGCAGGTTAACAGTCCTCTAAATGGTCTCCCCCTGTTTACTCAGAATAAAACCCAGGGCATCATCTGCTAGACGCACAAGAGAACCGCTTGGCTTATTTTTGTAGCGTTTCATTTATTAACGCTTTCCTCTACCTGCTAATTGTGCCATCAAGGCTTTCCCGTGCCCTGCATTTTATTGTTACCTTTCCAAATGGAGCCCCCCTGATTTCAGACTACACTTGAGAGAAGGACATTTGTCTGCCAGTTGGCAGTCACGCCGTTCGATTACCTTCAGTCGTAGCTTTTTATCTCTTTTAAAAGAATCCCTCCTTTCACTGTGAATAATTAAAAATGTTGCTCCCATCGCTATTTTAAGTGAATGATTTATTAATTTAATAGACTGCTTTGAAAGTATCCATTCTGCCAAAACAGAAAAATCCAACTGTGTAGTGTCTTTACTGTGCTGTTAAAGACATCTGAGGTAAATCTTTCCAGACTAAACAACAGCCTTTTTCGAGAGTAGATTAATATGCTGTCCTGGTGTTTGGACAGGTTCTTATACTGCTTAAAATCTCAAACATTATTGTATTTTATTGAGGTTTGAAAATGAAAGAGTTGAAAAGTGACACAAAGTTTCAGATTTTTTTTAAACTCAAAATTTTGGCATCCTTGTTATATTCAGCCTCTCTGAGTCAAAACCCTGACGTACTATAGTTATAGCCGCAAAAAGATCAAGCACATTTGGAGGTGAGGAATTTTGTCAGTTTTCATCAATCAATCTGACTAAGTTTAGTTCAGATTGGTGTCTATGAATAACTTTAAAATCAGTCTGGACTTTGACAGGACATTCCGAAACATAAACATACTTTGACACAAAACCTGTCGTTTACTTCTCTTCTTTAGGGTCATAACCTGAAAGTTCAAAGTCATTATTTGCCTTTTAAAGGTTTTTCTGCAGGGATGTCTTGTATTTAGCTACACCCATCTCTCCATAAACTCACAACTGCTTCCGTGCCTTTAGTAATATAATGCATTTCCAGAGCGCGATGCTGTCACAACCAAAGGTTCACTGTAGTGATGGCTAAGCTTCAAATTTGACATTATATTACAAAGACATGAGATGCTCTACAGTATTTCATTGTAACCTTTTCTGTAAGGGTTTTGTCCTGTTGAAAAGCATGACTCTGTTCCTCCTAAGTAAAACCATCCCCTCACAATGACTCTGCTGGATTACTAGGGAATTGTGTGTTCAGGATGTTGGCAGTATTAGATTCCTTCCAAAAAATAAAAATTAACATTTAAGTCAAAATGTTCTATCTTTTGTCATATGTCACCATTGCACCTTGTTCTACTTGTTTACCATGCCTCACACGTCTTGTTATGAACCCAAACTAGAAGAATGATATGATAACTGGAGTAAGTTATTTTACTCTATTTTTGTTTTTGTTTTTATATCAACCAAGGCTGGTCAACAGATGTGACAGTGCTAATGAGAACATGCAGCCCTAATCTGGAATCGCTTTTCTTGAACTGTAGACCGTTTTATTGTCCGCGGGAATTTTCATCCGTTGTGCTTGTTGCTGTTTACATTCCACCTCAAGCGTGCACGCGTGAGGCACTGAGCGCACTCGCTGATCAGATCCTCAGCGTGGAGAACCAACACACAGACTCTGTTTTTATCATCTTAGGGGACTTTAACAGAGCAAAACTTAACAATGAACTACCTAAATACAGACAGCATGTTACCTGCCCCACCAGGGAGAGCAACATTTTATATCACTGTTACACTGTATTTAAAGGTGCTTATCGCTGTGTCCCCCGTGCAGCACTGGGACTATCTGACCACTGTTTAGTTCAGCTTCTCCCGACCTACAGACAGAAGCTCAAGTGTGTCAAAATTGTGGTCAGCTCGATGAAAAAATAGACTAACGAGGCTAAAGAAAGGCTTCAGGACTGCATGGTTTTAACAGACTGGTGTGTTTACTGCATGGTTTTAACAGACTGGTGTGTTTTTGATGATGCCACAAGCAGCCTGGATGAATACACGGACACTGTGACATCTTACATCAGCTTTTTTGAAGACATCTGTGTTCCCACCAGGACTCACATTCAATACAACAATGACAAGCCCTGGTTTAATGCCAAATTGAAACAGCTGCGCCGGTCTAAGGAGGTAGCATATAGAAGTGGGGATCGGGCGCTGTACAACCAAGCAAGGAACACCCTAACTAAAGAGATCAAAGCTGCAAAGAAAAACTACTCCAACAAGCTAAGCAGCCATGATGTCCAGTAACGAGCCATCAAGGTGTCTCCAGAACATCACCAGCTACAAAAGGCCATCTACACAGACAATGGGAGATCGTCAACTGGCCGACGACCTTAACAGATTCTACTGCAGGTTTTAACAGCCTAGCAACTAGCTCCCATCCAACACCACTTCATACCCATCTGACTATCAGCCACCCATCCAGCCTGCCCTGAAGATCTGCGAGGAAGACGTGCAGAGACTTTTTAAAAAACAGAAAGTCAAGAAGGCCCCTGGTCCTGATGGAATCTCTCCCTCCTGCCTGAGGACCTGTGCAGACCAGCTTGCACCTGTCTTTACTAAGATCTTCAACAGATCACTGGAGCTGAGTGTTGTTCCGTCCTGTTTTAAAAGCTCCACAATAATACCCATTCCTAAAGAGACAACTACCACAGGACTAAATGACTACAGACCTGTTGCCCTGACCTCTGTGGTCATGAAGTCCTTTGAAAGACTGGTTCTCAACCACATTAAGGAAATCACGGACCCCCTGATAGACCCCCTGCAATTTGCCTATCGGGCCAACCGTTCGGTGGACGATGCAGTGAACATGGGTCTCCACTTCATCCTCCAACATCTTGAACACCCAGGAACTTATGCAAGAATTCTGTTGCTGGATTTCAGCTCAGCCTTCAACACAATTATTCCAGGACAATTACACAGCAAACTGACTGAACTCAGCGTACCAGCCTCCACCTGCCAGTGGATAACTGACTTTCTTACTGGCAGAAAACAGCAGGTGAGGCTGGGAAAGTGTACTTCAGTGACCCGAACCATCAGCACGGGCTGACCAAAAACAAAAACAAATTCCTTGTATGTGTGAGCATACTTGGCCAATAAAGCCTGATTCTGATTCTGATTCTGTATTCTTGCCACTTTACATTTCCACTGCAATTTATTTTTTACCCTATACGATATTAAGGCTTATTCACATGAAGCAGTTTAAATTGCCTTTTTGCTCCAATGAGCTTTACAAATAAATTTGGTATACCTTGCCTTATTATCTCTTTTTATTTTATTTACTTTTATCTATCTATGGTATACTTGGCGACAAGCAAAGAAAGAATTTCATTGTCCAAGGAAACTTATTTCTCTATTGTCCGCATGACAATAAACTCTTTGAATCTTTGAATTTTGAATCTTTAAATGTTGAATCTTATGACGGTTCTTTTAAGAACAGCCTACAGGACATTATCTTATAATTTTGTTCCACTTAAACAACAACGACAAGTCTGGTGTATGTCTCTTGGTGGTAACATGGTTTGCTCAATAATTTTCACTAACAAACTTCTCACTAGTTCCATTAAGGGTATCAGAATAAAAGGGATTGAGTACAAATGCATTTCAGACTTCCAGAACTCCTTTTCCAGACCATTGTGCACTACTTGTTAAGCAATAACACAATATCCCAACATAATATGTTTCTGGGTGTAAGGTGACAAAAATGGGAACAATTTAGATATTTATAAACGAATTGTTTGGGTACCTTGTCTGATGATACATTTCAGTTCACATTCTTGGTGTTAAGTTTTTAAAAAGTACTAGGGTGTTATTAGAACATAACTTTGAAAAATTGACTACATTACATCACACTGACTCAGTTCTGCCGAATGGATGAGGAGAAAACTTATTTTTTTAAGGCTTCTGCACATTTTTCTCCTTGTCAACTCGTCATGTTTAAAACGAAAGTCACAACCAATTTCCAGACACGTAGTATGAAAAGGAATTTCTTTCATTATCATGCCCTTAGAGGGGAGTAAAATCTTTCTAACAAAGATTATGCCTTAAGATTTAATTGTGTTTGTTCTCATGAGTCTCAGCACCTGAAATCAACTGACTTGATGGCATGCAATTATCAGAGTCTCCACCAGAGGATGCAACCTAACCAAACTGAAAAGATCCTGTTCCTGGCCAATAAACATACATAAACACTACTTAAAGAGGCCCACACAGTGCAATATGAATGCTAATCTATATGTGAAGCATTTACTGAAGTGTATCCTACAGGTGGGAATATCAGCTCTAACCTCTTGTTTCTGGCTCCTGGTTGAGCCCTGCTCCGCACTAATTAGCAAAGAGCCAGCCCTCCTGTTTGGCCTAAATTAATTAATCAGTTCTCATTATGCACACTGCTCCTCTGTAATTGCCAGCACAGGCAAAGTGATGAATGATAACACAGAAAACATTTTCATTAATGTGGAAAAGTGTGTTCCCACCCTTATAATGAGACAACTCTTATCCACAAGAGCCTTTTGCGCACAAACACACTTTGACACAAATTGCATGTTGACCAAGCCTTTAGGTATGCTGTTTCTCAAGCTAAACGGAGCAGACACAAAGGTAACAGTGGAGTCTTCAGGGATCAGTGGGCTGCTTCAGCTGCCATGACAGCCATGCCTGACTAACTTTGGGATAAACTAAAGCCAAACGCAGTGCTAATAATTTACAGTGAGCATCCCCGTGTGGCTCGGATTAAAACAAACATTCAAAAGGTGTGATCAAAGAGAGATCCCTGAATTAATATCAGATTACATTTAATCAAACTTGTTTACCTCTGCTTTGTGAAAATCCCCTATGATCTTTTTTATCCCACAAACACTGGTAGACATTCAACATCAGACATTTATCACAGAGTTCTAATCTTGATCTAAAGAACAGAGAGTAATGCAGGGTCACACAAAGTCATGTGTGGCATCCAGATACCGCTTACTTTTTGTTAGTATGCTCTCATGTTATTATTTCTTAGTCTGTGGAACACTCCCAGTGACAGCTGTCACAACTTTCAATGAAATATATAAATACAATAAATTTTAAATTTTTGTTTTACTGCAATAAGTACAAAAAAACAAAGTGTGGAGAATAAATTCCCCTCAGTCTAAGCTTTTGTCACTAGTTCTGTTGTTTTTATTCTAGCATAATTTTAGAATGCCACACTCACAAGGTTGTTTAGAAAAAAAGACACACAAACAAAAGAAGTTGATCGGGACCCCAGGAAGAGTCGGATGTCAAAATTGAGAATATGTTAGGGGGCATCACAGGACAGCACAGGGACTAAAAAATTGCGCACAAACTCACACCTAATGACAATTTAGAGAGATAAATTAATCAAAAAGTCATCATTTCGGACTGGCTATGAACTGTTCCACCATGCAGCCTCTTTTTTGGGAAATATGTTTTAAAACAATCTAATATGTGTTTTTGTCTGTTTGTTTTTGTGGTTGTATAAGTCTGAACAGAATAAGAAAAAATAGCTGGATTTGAACATCATCTTTACTAGATAAGCTACACACACATCCACATCAGGTCATGGATTCACTGTCATTTCTAACGAATTATTGTAGCCATTAAAAAAAAAAAAAAAACTCAACCTGCTTCATAATGCTGCATAAATTCTGCGTTAAGTGCAACGTGATCCCAGTTGCAACTATGTGTAGGTGTAGTAATTCAGGTTAAAATTACAATCATTGCAATACAACTGACATTTGTCTTCGTAACTTGAAGGGACCAACTGCAAGCATGTATAAAGGAGAAATGCAACAAATAGACCAGCTGTGGTTTGAGTCTCGTCGCTGTCTTTGTTTGTTGGGACCTCAGGCTGCTTTCCTACCAGTTTAATTTTAAGCTCTAGCTGTGCCTCTGCAAGTTATGGGAGCAATAAAACAAATGCTGTATAGTTTTGTGTTAAGATTGATGTACAAGCTGAAACGGTTGAATCCTTCATCCGAAACAAACTGATGAATCTATATAGGATAACGAGACAAAATGTTCATCTTTATGCTAACAATTGAATCCGTTTGGTTTTAGAAAAATGCTCAATGAACCGTTGAAGAAATCAAGGAGATGGGATATTTTTCACCTAATTTAAAACCAATAAGAGGTGCAGATATGAGGAAAGCAGATGTCTCTGTGTTTGTGCAAGTGTGCTTATGTGAAATAGAGCTCATGAAGGTGAAGAGTGAAGGTGACACAGTGTGCATGTGTCCATTATGACATCTGTACGTGTTTGCTGGATTCCATTTGGGTGGACTGGATAAGTGGCTCACAGGAAGTTCACTTGCCAGAGCATATTCATTTCAAAGCCAACTCCGAGGCAAACACCAGGGAAGTGGGAGCAGGGAGGCTTACTGGCTAATCTGGTCAGAGAGCGAGTTGGAAGCAGCACAGAATCCTTAATGTAGGCGGATGTAAAAACGTAGAAAAAAAAAATCTAATTAATGAGCACTGGCACTGAAGGATTTCCCTTTGTGCACAAGCCTGCTGTGATAAGAAAACAGATGAGCAAGTAACAGAAAAGTATGTGTTTAAAGCAAGAGATGAAGTGTTAAACGCTAGCAGCTCAATCTGACCTCCTCCCTGCCGCCCCCCGTGTGAGCTGTAGTCTGAGACCTGTGTACGGACTCTTACACTTGGATGTCAAGCATGATCCTTTTGTCCTCTTCCACATGGATGCCCCAGATGCAGTCCTGCCCCTTGTCATAGGCCTCGGGCCAATTAGGAGACAACACCACGCCAGCAGAGTCAGTGATCTCTCCGCTGCACACAGCTGTAGCACACACAAAGACAGCAAAGTCGACACGAAAACAATGCAAACTGTAACCAATTTACTGACACAAAAGTAAGATCGAACCACTCTAAAAAAGCAAATGCTGGTGGAGGAATCCTTTTTTTTCTTCTTCATTTAATTCAATGAACCCTGACTTTAAAGGATTTGTCTAATGGATTGTGTAAAACTGTAAAACTGTGTATTAACAATAACCCACTTGGTGACCATGACCCTACAAAGCAAAAAAATAAATACATTTAATTTCCTATATCTAGCTCTACAAGAATGCTTTTCAATTTCCCTCTGTGATAGAGTGACCAGGCAGGCATTAAAGCATCCAAAGTAAGGTCAGCAAGCTGCCGTGTGAGTCTGTGTGTATGTACAAGATGAGTGTGTATAGAAAGAAAAAAGGTTTAGCAGGCTGTTATTAAGTACTGTGCATAGTCTGTGCTCTGTGGAGGGTTCAGTTCAGGGCAGCTATTGTGTGCCTTTAATCTTGAGCACTTGAAAAATCTGCCCTGCAAGCAGATATATCAAAGTAAATCATTCCTATAATCATAAGAGGAAATTTATCATGGATCAGAGCAAACCAGCTCAGGAAGATACAGTTACATGCTAGTTGGAATTGAATGTTAGAACAAAAGACGTCACCAACAACTGAAATGATCAGTCAAACCATGAAATCCTCAGAATCTTAGATCAGACGTATTTGACTAGGCTTTTTGAGGGAAATTATTTTTTTTTATAAGTTGATGGTTTATAACACAAAATTGCTGGAATTAATTATTCTTTATTACTCCATGGCAAAATAACATTGTATTAAAATATCACAATAACCACTCTAAAACTACTCTACTCTAAAAATATAAATAAATAAATAAATACATTTAGTAGCAGTATTTTGGTAGAGGCAGAATAGTGTGGTTTTGTTATTCTCTTATTTTAGTAATACAAATAAAATAAGTCATTAGCTGGTCAATTAGCTATCCAACAGTCAGTTTTTCAACAGATGAGCTTTTGTAGCTTACTAGTTGTAATAAAACAACTTTTTTGTAATAATTTTTTTCCTGCCAATTAAAACCATGTTTTTAAAGCCAAAAATGTTTTTTGACTAGTAAAATCCAAACGTTTTTTATGCAACTGGATAACTAAAAATCTTTATTTAATCAAGCTGACACGCAGAGCAGAAAAATGTATTGAGTAAGGGCAGTTCTGTGTTATTTTGTGCTTGTAACAAACCACAAAACTGGTAAATCTTGTATTTAACCTGTCCTCCTATAAGAATAAATGAATTTGTTTGACTATAACAAACAATATAATCAAATAATTTAGTAAAAATCCCAAAACAGTATTGTTAAATCTTTTCAAAATTTGCCTCTCAATGTGTTATGTTTGGCATTATTTTACTTTGGTTTCTAAAAGTGCAGTTATTTTATAGCTGCATTGTATGGCATACATGAACAACGTTGAGTCGTGACAAATTACATCATATTAAATTTGGAAAGAAAATAGCAACGTTTTACAGTGGAATATTTTTACCTCTACTTGTAGGGAGGTGTAGGTGTTACACATGAAAATATCAGCCCTATTTCCATGGCTATGGAGACTTGAAACATGGAGAAAGGCCTACTGAGCAGCATGTAAGTAGGCTAAAACTGGATTTTGTCAAAAAACTGTTCACTTACCTCTACAGGCAGGCTCTGTCTCATTCCACTGTGGGTTTTGAGCATCCACACACTCAATCACAACAGAACCTTGCTCCAGTGTGTAGCCCGGATTACACGAGAATTCAACCACTGCTCCCATGTTGTAGGTGGAGTCACTGCTGCTGAAGTTGCCATATTTTACAAAAGGCTCATAGCACATGCCTTTGGCAAAGGCTGCATCAACAAAATACATAGTTAGGGATGTGCACCATCGCATGAACAAAATAGTTCACTTTGTTGTCAGCGTGATGCGCTTGCCTTCGTATCTGATGGCCGCGCCAGTGGATGTCATGGTCCCATCTGTTGCGAACTCCACAAACAAGTAACGGCCGGTGCTGAGAACACCCTCATTTGGCAGGTATTCTACTTCATAGGAGTCGTACACAGGTGGGGAGTCAATGTTGTTCCCATTTTTTATTAACAGCCTGTAGTGACAGACACAATGGGAACAACATGGTCCTGTAAATTAGACTGAACAAGTAAAAGAAAAGTTTAAAATCGCAAATCTAACAATTTACTCCTCAAGTTGATGTTGCAACAACTTTGTGGTAATTTCCTAGATTGCTCTTTTAATGAGGTAAAAGGCCATGCATGACGGCAACCAAATGGATCAGTAGATTCAAATAGAAATAAAATGAATCTGCTGTCCCCTATTTCATGCTACATCAGCCTCCTCAGTTCACTGGATTTAAAGAATGCTCTTAAAGGATTGTAGCGACAATATCTGCTTCCAAATTCATCCATTACTCTAAAGACTTTGGTCATTAATGACCCTTGCAATGTAATGCTTTGTACTCATGGATAATGTCATTCAGGTTGAGAGTTTAGGACTTGATACTATCAGCTATTAGCTTAAGAGAAACACAACAGCAAGTTCAATGTGTTGACTTGGCCAGTAAATTCTTTAGATCCTAATCTCACTAAGCAACTATGCAGTGCAATTTACAAATACTTGTGGTAATTTAGAGTGAACTTAATGTCTGGCAAGACCAAATAGATCCATATGTAACTTTTTTTGAAAAGATAATAAACCACTAGGACCAGTCGTCTCTTCCATGATGGGTGAAAGCAATAACCTTTTATTTATAAATAGCTGCTGTTGTTGGTTTTGTATTTTTTTCTGAATTATGTCAACTATAGCCCACCTGTCATCATCCTCTGCCAGAGCAACCTTCTCGAAGTGAATGTGAAGCCGGTGGCCTTCAGGGGCTTCCAATACCCAGTGACAGGTCAGATTGTTGCTGTAGTTGCCAGGGAAACCAGGAGAGACGATACGACCATAGGTGGCATTCTTTATCATCCCCCCACAGGACGCTACATGAGACAAAACCGAGCAAGAGAGGGCAAGAAGAGGATAAAGAGTTAGAGGGTAAAAGCTAGATGAGAAATGTAATGAAACTATGGAAGGGGGGATTTCAGAGAAAAGTCACTGTCTGTGCAGAGATTGCATCAATATCCAATGGACTGTGGCTGCGCAACTCCAGGCAGCTCTCATGGGTCTAAGAATGTCTTAACGTGGCAAAATGGCAACGGTAATGCTATCAGCTGAGAGCAGCTGCAGGCAGGCAATGTGAAAGGCCGGAACAGCAAGATGAGCCTTTACAGGCAGGAGACTGACAGCCACATGTTCTTATCAAGGTAGCCAGGACCGACTGCTTCGTTTTGCCCAGTCTCTAAAGAATAGCTCCCCTTGCACAGTTGGTCTCTCAAATCAACTCAGTGGGAGACAATCTAGTGAAAGTGTTCATTAATCAAAATTACCAGTTTTCTTCAGGAAGGCTGAAGAGAAAAACAGCTCACTTGGTTTGTTTTTGGATGGCTCCCCTCTGTTCTTGATTTCCATCGTTAAACATGTCAGGAATGTTTTTGTAACAAGATGTTTGTTTTGA
This sequence comes from Orestias chungarensis, assembly GCA_032876305.1. NCBI lineage: Eukaryota > Metazoa > Chordata > Actinopteri > Cyprinodontiformes > Cyprinodontidae > Orestias > Orestias chungarensis. The sequence continues at coordinate 2,795,908 of JAVLVB010000078.1, read as the reverse complement.
TTATTGATTTGTTAAATTGTTATAAATTGGATGCACGTTGGTTTAATTTAACTACAAAACCAAACAAACCCAGTCAAATCACACAATGCTTCTCTTTTTTTGTGAAGATCATGCTTAAATTAATTTTAGAAAACACATCTGGCAATCCTAAAATTTTTAGGTGCAGTGCTACTTGAGACAGAATCGGCTGCCATTCGCAAAGCAGTCAACCTAGGAGCACCAATCATTCATTAGATGTATACCTAGAGAAAAAAAGATGGACAATGGATGTTAACTTTTATGGTAATGCCAAAACGGTTTGTGAGCAATGTGTAATATGTGCATAACTGCATATTTAGGTACATTTAGTGTTTGAACTACTGTATTAACCAATGTACGCCATACATATTTGTGGATTTTAGCTATGTGCAGGGCAGGGCCACTTGTGGTCCCTAACTCCTGCAAATACTGTATATTTATTATTTTGTATTTAATAATAAAGGCATCTTGTCCAACAATACCATCTGGAAGGATTTACTTGAAGATACCTAACAAAGAAACCAGTTGTCCTACCTACGCATCGAGGTTCTTTTCCACTCCAATATGGTGTGGTTGCATTGCGACATGTGAGCATTTTGGGACCTTGTAACTTGTATCCAGTGAAACAACTGAAGTAGGCCTCTCCCCCAGCATGGAGATGGGTGACGGAAACTTCTCCACCAGCAGGTTCTTTGGGAAATGCACAGCTAAGCACAAATGCTGGAAGGACAAGAAAAAGTCACAGAAATAAAGCAGTGAATTGAGTCTTCTTTCATCAACAGAGACATAGATAGACAGAAAGAGAGATAGATATTCACATTGACAAAGCATTGATCAATAGCAAAATGTATGGTCTACTAAAAGAGAGACTCCTTTTGTCTGATCAAAAGTTCAAATTGCTGAATGCAGATCAATTAAGACATATCCCTACTGTATGTTCTAAAATGTGTATAAACACCATAATTTTAAAGTGTGTTTTGTTTATGCTCACCTAGTTGTGTCCCCATCTAAATTCCTACCACTGTTAACATGCATGTGCATATAGAAAAGGAGCAGACTTTTGTTTCCCATTATTTCTTGGAACAAATCAAACACTGTATTGCAACAAACTTAGTCCTTGACAAATATATTCACACAATTAGGTACACTGAAACTGACCATTAGTTATCTGTATAGAATCCATCTGGTATTTGTAATTTACCGATTAATATAATATGCAAATGTGCTGATGCAGAACAGGTTTATCAATTCTATCGCAGGGCAGCTGTGGCTTCAATGTAGCACCATCAGTGTGTGAATGTCTGTACGTCTGACTTGATAAAGACACAAATGCAGGGCATTTTTTATAATAGCACTGTGTGATTCATGTTACTGCAAGTATGATGACAAAATGAAATATTGCTACTAAGATGAACACCTCAGAGGCTGTGTAAAATGATATTGGGTGGAGGATTAAACTATTCTGGGTCTGCCTAAAAGTGAGTCACTTGTTGTCCTGTCCCTGTTTTTTAAAATAAATGGTATAGCATGGGATGAAGTTAGCATAGATAATGAAGTAAGCTAAGCAAGTATTTAATGGTAGCTATTAAACAACTTTCTCCTCCTGTCTAATTATCACACTGTTCTACCTCATTAGAGAAGGCTCTTTAATGACCACACTAAAACTATAAAACTTTTTGAAATGTGTGAATAACAGAAATAGCACTATAATTGGCTCCACTATGGCTGCCGCTACAAAAACAAAGGCATTATGACAGCCACAGGAAAAAGAAAGTGCTTATAGCTAAAACCTGACCACCGTAATTTTAAGTTTCTCAAAGAAAATTGTTATCAAAGAGGATTTACCCACAATGATGCAACTACAGCTCAGCAAACTGCAGGTAATGTGGGCGTACATTCAGTCATTACAATTTGTGTGCTTGTCAATCAGAATGTGTAGTAGTGAAAAAAAAGTTGAACAGTTAAATGCAGGAGAAACATAGCTTTGTGCATACAAAATATTCCTATCTACAGTCCTCTCATACTCTTTTAATTTTGCCACGTTCCAAAACTGAATTTAAAACCACGCAGTCTTTTTCACAAGCACACAATATGTATAACTGGAATGTATGCTAATACAGGTACACAGCCCTGCAAAAGGAATGAAGCAGATTTCAATCTGGAGACTCAGGAGCAAACAGTGCAGGCAAAAGATAAAACAGGTTACGTTGGCAATAACCTGTTTTATCTTCTGGACAGAATTTGGACAATAAATTTGACTTAACATATTTTAAAAAATAGCAGTATGGAGTACATGTATATCTTGTTTTTCTTAATGAAAAATATTAGAAATAACAGAAGTACATGAATTCAAATTCAGTGTTGTTAGCTTGGTTAATCTATAGATAGGTATATAGACATATACAACCTCAACGTTAACACCTATTATAATATCCTGTGTTTTAGTAAATTGATTTGCATTCCTATGTTGGCTTCAGGAGCAAAACTATTAACATGTTGAACAAATACATAATAAATAGACATTTCTTGCCATAATAACAGCAAAAAAAATTTGCTAGATTTTAATCTTACACTTAATCCTTTTGTATTGAAACCCTTGTATACTGCAGAATGTAATCCAGCAGAGATAATTGGATAAGAAGAGTCCAACCACTGAGAAAGCTTGGAACGCAGAGGTAACTCTGGAGAAGCTGCAGCGATACATTACTTAGATTTGATAATCTATTGGCATCATATAACTCGAACACTCCACGAATTTGCTCTTTATGAAAGAATGACAGTGTCAGATTGAATGCCCACTTAAACTTTAATTCATTAATACTTGCAATTGCACTGGTTATTTTTTTTTCCATGGAGAAGTTCTGCTGGCTCAACATTACAAAATGCCGACTAAATCAACATTTAATATAAAATAGCCAATGACATTTTTATTCATTCAACAAACCAAATGTCCTTTAAAATAGTAAGGTTAAACTGCACAAGAATTAAACCATCTGTGTACGATGGCTTTGAAATGTTTTCACTTCAACCAGTCATTTGTAGAAGAAGAGAAATGTGATGTGTTTTATCCTATTACCTTGAAACCAAAATGTCTATTCACAAAATGTCATTCTATTACTCTTTGAAATAAAATATAAGAGAAAACAGCCTAAAATGCTTAATGGCCATAAAGGTTTCTCAAACTACAGACTTTTTTTTAAAACCAAATCTTTAGTTTCTTATGAAACAGGGCCTTGCTTTGCAGTAAATCATTGAGCCACAGGGACAAAACACTCTGCCCTTGGGTCATCCATTCAATTCATAGTTTATCACTAGCTCCAATGAACCTAGTTATTGCCATTATCATAGCAGCATTTAAATCCCTATTGAGCATACGACGGGGGAGCCAGAGGCAAAAATCGTGGAGCCAATTCCTGAAGTATTAAATTACGTGCTGCTTCCATTCCAGTAGATGTGGTGCTGGGCCATAAAGCCTGATTGTTTTGCCATTAGAAATAATAGATCCACAGGGCAGGCAGCCAAGAAGATTAGCTGCTGGTGCTGGAGAGCCACAGGAAACAGATGTTGGGCTGATGTCTGTTTTTTGTTGTTCTCTTGTACAAATTCTGAGGAGAAGACATACACACATATATGGCGAGGTGTGGAGCTCAACAAGTTTCAATATTGCACTTTTTTTTTTTTATGTCATATAATGTAAAAATATTGTGACCCAGCTAGAGAATCGAGTATCCCAATAATGTCTTTTGAAAATAGAGTGAACAATACTAAATATATAGTTGAGCAGAAATATCCAACAGTGAACAATGTGTAGAGCGATATGTGAAAGTGTTGTAGAGGTGGTAGTATAGCTCTAAAATTGAACATAGCTTAAAAAAAATGCTGCACTCACTCAGCAACTCAATGCAGTTAACAAAGGGGTGGAGACTATACCCGAAGTTATGGAGCTAGATGTTTGTCCTATACAGGTCAGAACGTCAACATTGTTAAACACAAAGATCCAAACAAGCAGATTTTCCTGCATATTTTCTATTTTTTTAAAACAATGAAACTCAAAAAAACCCAATTTTGTTTTGTGTTTCTCCAGCATAAAACGTTGATGTTTTAACCTAATAGATGGGATTGGGTGAGTAATGTTAAAAGTTAAGACCAAAGGTGGGCTGATAATAATTTAGAACAACCAAGATTAACAAAGACATAACATTTGGGCTAAAGGTTATTATTTGAATGCAGTCATCCTTTGTTTTTTACCCACTTCGTTTTTTTGATAGGCTATAGGGCAATATTTTTAGATGAGGACATAGATTTCAGTTTTACATATATTATGATACAAAAATATCAAAATTCAACAAGACAATACCGTAAAAATTTTTGACCAGTTGGATAAATGTAAACATCAACATAGAGAGCACCACCATGTGCAACCACATAGCGGATCAAAAGCTTATGGCATTTTAGAACAATAACACTTTATCTATAGTGTAAAAACAACCCATTACATTATATAACTAAAACATTATCATACCTAAATCACTATATGAATATTTCACAATCGATTCAATCTTTTCAGTTTAACAGTTTAATAACTAATATATGTATCATGTAACATTTAACTCTGCTTAAGTCATAATTAAATTTCTTAGGATATTGATTAAAGTAATATTTACCCCATTAAAAATATAAACAGTGAGTTATTCTCTAAGACAAACAATATAAACCCATTACATCTTAAGGTAAATGACATGACATAAAAACTGTTAGTAAGTTAAGAGTCTCAAACAAGGAGTCCTAATTAAATTCCTTGTTGATACATGATCTTTAGGGCACAAATATAAACTAAATCTGAATTATTTTGCTTTTGAGAATTTTGTGACTTCATTAGGGTGTCAAACCCACCTCAGCATCTGTGCCTATTGTTTGCTTCAATCAACACATCCTCCAAATCAAAACGTGCAATGAGTACGAAAATGAATGACTCTAAAAAAACGTCATATATGGTCGTTTATTGTCTGTGTAAACAGCGCCTCCATGTTGACAGCTGCGTCTTTATTTGTATTTTTTTACTCGTGAACCAGAAGAACTTAGGGTTAGGCATGTAAAAGGAGAGTCCTTAGAGTTAGGACAAGACACAAGATGAGGTGTAAAGTTAAAAATTACTTTAGGTTTAGGAACGCAGTCCGGACAACAGGCTAAGACCTGTAGAGGCGCTGATAAGGCTGACAAAAAACAACCATATATGTCGTTTCTTCAGACATTCATTTTTGGACTCATTGCACGTTTTGATTTGAAGGACAGGCCTTGACCCTATGTGTATCTGGGGTAGGAACGTTAAATAAAAGACCCTGTAACTGTGAGGAGACACTTCTAACTACCAAAACAATGCCACAGACGCAAGCAAGCCTTTTAAACCAAGAATTGACAGCGAATTTAATGCTATATTTAAATATGGGACAATGAAAACATAAGGAATGAATAATAATTAAAATAGCAAAAAGCACCTGACTTAAATACCACAGTAAAAAAAAAAAGGAAAGCTGTTTTAAGCTTAATACCTGTGTGGTAACTTTCCTAATAAGTTTCTTCAATGTTTGTTTATAGACTATGGATTATCAATTTAACCCTTGTTTGGTATTCATATCGTTGTTACTCAGCTATTTTTGGACAGACCGGTGGACCCGTTGCAGTTTTTGGTTTTTAATCTCTCATAATCAAAACAATAAACAGTGTTTACGTCATCCCAATTACAAACAGTATAGACCATATATATGTTACTAATTTGCCTTTTACCTTTGTTAGACCCCATAAATAATGTATTATTTAAAACAAATAAAGAAAATCTAATAGATAAGGCAGCAGTCCTGCCAACATACACAAAACCACTAATTCATATTTTGTATTGTTAATTTCACTAGCTCCAGATAACCAAAAACAGGGAATCATTTAAAGGCAGCAAGCACTTCCTGGAAAAAAAAGACATTCAGTCATTCACTCGTTAAATTATTATTTTACCTTCCTGCAGCATTAAATTTTAATTTGCCTAAGAGCTTAAAATTGAGAATGCTCCTCTTTTACCAGTAATGGACAAATGCTCGGGAGTAGGTTGGAACTGATGAGACGAGAAAACCGGTAATAGTCAGTTACCCGATAAATCTGAACAAACAAATAAAAACGTATTTCTTTATAGTTCTTCTTATTGCTATAATGTCGCTTCATTGTGTTTTTGAGTGGGCCGGTATGGACGTCGGTGTTTAAGCATCTGTAGGAGCGTGTTTATTTTGCCTAAATGAATCCCATCAGGTAAGGAGCTGGAATTGGATCAAATTGGCCAATGTGAGGGCAGGAGATAATGAAATGGGGTGACAGAAAACAAAACAAACCATGAACGGTGTGTGGATTGGTATTATTATTTAAAGAAATTTTGTAGATCATTTGTTTTCTGTTAAACTGACATTTAAAAGAAAATGTGTTGACAGGGGAAAAGTGTGCTGTTCCATCGACTAGTCATTTCTTGTCAGCTACTGTTGTGATGAACAGATTTAGCAGCAATCCTTTTGTAAGCAACGAGTGGGAGGGGGTGACTGTCATCCATGCCTCATGTCCATAGCTTTGCATCAAGGCATTGCCTTTACAGAAAGATCGATGGTGTTGTCTCTAGGAAAGTGATTCAGTTGTAAAAAGTCAAACCATTACTTTGCCCTGATATGGCCTATTGATATTTACGTGGTTGGGTAAAATCCTCAATTTTAATGGTCGTTTATTCAATAAAGGCTTTTAAAGAGAGATGACTTTGACCGGGGTGGGGGAGGGGGGGGACTAAGTCAATGATTCCTGTGGCCACCATGGTTTTCAGTTGCAGCTTATTAGTTAAATCAATCCAAAAAATCTTAAACAATATTGTTTCACTGGTAAAATTAAAACTACGCTAGTTTATTTAAAAACATATTCAAATTAAATTATGAATTAGCTCAGCTGGGTGTAAAAAACACTGTGTTTTAATTAGTTTTATTTTCTAAAATGATTGTCCGAAGAATGCATTTATCTGTACAATTAAATTCACACCATGAAGAAGTTTTTTTATTTTTTATTATTAAAACACAAATAACTCATGAGAAAGTATTTTTTATAATGTAAACTTAGATTAACACTTACTCTAGTTGAATAACAGAGATCTGTGTAAAGTTTCGGGTGTGTTAGTCTGTGTGTCTGGCCATGTAATTGTTACATTGCAGGGACCTTTAACAAATCCTATTTTTGTGGGGACCGGATGCTCCTCATGGGGACTAGAGCCTGGTCCCCATGAATACAAATGCTGTAATTGGATTTCTATAACAATTTATAGAATATATTTCTATATGTGTGTTTGCATTCTAATGCAGATTAGAAACATTAAACTATTTTAAACTATTTAAACTATTTTGTTATCGCTTTCTTTTGTTTTAGCTATAAGCCTTGCAGGAAAATTCATTAAACATATTTCCACTGTGTTATAATGTTTTCAGAAAGTCAAATAATAATGTTGTCATACCTATATCTATTGTTAGAGCGATTATAAAAAGAGAGTTTATCCTATAAAAAAAATCCATAAGTACAGTAGAATAATAAAATCGCTGGTAGAGAAAAAGCAAAGGTTGTATTTTTATGTTCAAGTTTATAACTAAAATTAATTTAAAAGCTTTAGTATGGCACAATAATTATGTAAGACTGTGCATAGAATTGAAGAAGCCCCTAAGAAGAGATGCACAACCAAAATGTAGTTATCCTATACATACGTTCATATACTTACTTGTGACGTATGTATAGAATAACTGTGAAGAAACCTTCTGAAAATTGTTACTCCTCATTCATTCCACACCCTTACTTCCTTGTGTCTTTGCATTAAACATAGAACGCATCTTAAATCATGTTCCAAGTGTCAGGCACACAGCTGATGTAATAGAGGCATCCATCAGCCTGTCATCACAGAAAGAGCTAACGCCGTAGAAGATATTAATTACCTTGAGCGCAGAAGAACCTCTCCACGGTTCTTTCTCTTTTCCACGCTTGTCCGGTCACATTACTCACCCCCCGTTCTAAAGGACAAGGTGATATTCTGCTTACGAAGCAGAGAAACACAAACTGAAAAATTCTCTGTTTCCACCATATTTTAAATTTTTTTTGCAAACAAAACTGCCCATTGCTATTTTATTTGTAACTTAATTTAAGGCATCAATGTGAATTTGTAACTTTTTTTTCTGTGGGTTGCATTCTTGGCAATACAGAGCAATGTTTGCAGTACTTTGATTTCCAGCTTAAAATCTTTAGAGCAACAGTTAAGAATTTCCCTTTATTTGCTGTAGCTGGTGTTTTATTCACCCTTGTTTAGCCTTTATCAGCCTCTGCAGTGCCATTTTTTATTAACATTATGGTGTAAGAAAAACAAGTTATTGTAGCTGTGATATTGAATTATCCATTGGAAATTGAGCATCGGAAAACATGTTTTACAAATGTCTAATACGTTGTTTTTATGTATTATTTGAATAAAATAGTTTAACTTCATGTCAACACCAATGGCAAACAAGGGTGTAAGAATTAAACAGTTACCTGACAGATCGTCACATTCCTAGCGTATTTAGATTTGAAGTCATTTAAATTTTTAATGTTACAAATATGTGTCTTCGGACTGGAGATAAAATTAAGCCTTAGCAGTGACTCAGCCAGAGCATATAAAGGTAATTAGGGTGATGGCAAGAGGGCCTTCCAACCTCATAATCCTGGAGCTCATCACAAAGGGTAAAATGTCTAAACAGCATTTGAAAACATCAAGTTTTTGACATGTAGTTTTTAAATTGATATCAATTGTTTATTGTGTTATGGTTTAGGTGTTTAAGTGTTTTCTTTTTTAGTTTTTTTTGTTTGTTTGTTTGTTTGTTTGAATGCTTAAGTGATAGCATGACTCATTGAGGTAACTCCTGAAGTCTAAACAGTAGGAAAGATCATCAGCTGGAGTAAAAAGGAAGCCTTACAAAAATTTTTTTTCTTTTATTGATTTTTACTCTCAAATGGAGCGTAAAGGCTTTTTGGGGGAGGGACTTCTTGGAATGCTGTTCTTAAAGCTAGCAATGCTGTCCAGACTTAATGCTAAAATAATTTATAGAATATTCCATCAGAGATTTTGAGTTTTTCAACAAAATAGAGGATTACAAATTCTATCCGTAACTTACTCACATTATTACTTAATTACCATTGGCACCTGAATGGACAATAAAACTGCACCCCGAAAAGTGGCTTTTCAGACAGCTTTGCCATCACTTTACACATAATAAACATAAAACAGACAGATCTGTGGGTTTATTGGGTATTGAATTTTATTGTGCCCCCTAAACTTCTTTATCTAAGCAGTCTGGGTCACCCTGCCCACATTCTTGAATCCACATTTACACCCACTGTGGGTGTAAATGTCGATTCAAGAATGCGAGCATAGACAGGAGATTATGATTATAAGGTTTATTGTGTAATTAAGAGAAGGACAGAAAAAAATAAATAAATATATATATATATATATATATATATATATATATATATATATATATATATATATATATATGTGTAAAATTTTATAATTGACCAAAATGTTATAATTTCCCTAACTCAACGGATGCAACTCAAGGTTCTTGGCTCAGTTTCAGATATTTACTACTACATCCAAACAGCCCTCCCTCCCATTATATTTAGTCATGTAAATATTGCAGGATTCGCTTTAGCTTTCACTGCCCATAGCAAGTATCCTTGGCCTGGTGTTCTTTTGTCTCTCTTGTTGTCTTTGTCCTCTTTACCCCCAACCAGTCAAGCCAGATGGTCACCTTTCTGACCATGGATATTTTAGGCGTGTCTTCCCTTTAAAAAAATAAGCAGGATGTGGGAAGCAATCTGTTGGTATCTTTATATAGACACCATTTCAAATAAATATTAATTATGTAAAATAAAAATAAAAACTCAATTGAAATAAGGGTGAGTTGAAAATGGTTTTAAATTTGATTTATTTAGTTTAGAAAAGACTAAGCTGAGTTTGGTCATATTAGAATGGAATGAATTATGAAAAATTTGGTTGACTTGTCTAAAGTATAAATCGTGAATTGTCAGTACATATATATATATATATGTACCGGACATGATTTATTTAAAAAAAATACACTCAATTATAACCCTCTATTTCTAGGTTTAATATTACATTTTTGCTTAAGGTTGCATGGCAATAAAAACAAAAACTTATATTAAATACAACATGTTCTAGAAAGCTGCTTTGACACCAATAGGCCCTCTGCTGGTGATGGCAAGAAGGCCTATGTCTATGTGGCAAACTTTTAGGGCATGTTTGTACAGTGTAGTTTACCACCTTAGGTGTGTGAATATTTTTTATGACAAATACCCTCTCCAGTTTGTTACAGTGTTCATGGTGGATCTTCAATCATGTAAAAAAAAAGTATCTCCATTGCAAGTCATACTAAGATTACTTTTTGAAGAAAAAAAACCCTCATAAGTAGGTACTAATAATATGTATTACTAACCCCATATTATTACATTAAACTATTTTCATCTTAAATTTCATGTTTATATTATATGTAATCAAAAACATAATAATCATCATAATCACCAAAAATAAAAGCATGGCAACATAACTCTGGGTGTGATGGATCTACATAATCTCTCTAACTTTGTGAATTATGTTACTGAAATAAATTACCTTTTAAATAAAATTGTAATCCAAGCCTAAGGGACCTTGAAAGTCCCTCTTTGAGTGTCAATTACAAAGGTAAATTTTGACCTGGTCAGACCAATAAACATTTGTTAAAATATTTGCAGAGTGAAGTAAATGGCTAACATGAGAAACTGCAAACATCACTTCTTAGGCACTTAGGCTTGGCAGACTTCTATAAAGAACACATTTTCTGAGTGTGTGACTAATAAATTTCATCTGTTGTCCCCGCAAAGATGTTACAAAGTCAGTCAAAAAAAAAATAAAATCATACATAACAGCCACAACAAAAGTTGTGGACATCTGAAACCCCTCCCGAATTATGATCGGAGTTGGCTGTTGGGCTTAATAAAGCTCTCCCTGCTGTACATGTCAGTTTAGTTAGATGGCCACATCTTAGTGAGTTTACAGGTTTCCATACTCTTTCAATTGATGGATTGAACAGTGCATTGGGAGCAACTCTCTAACAAATCGATAAGACTTGTGTTCAACTAGTGATGAAAGAGATGGACTTACTTCGAGAGGTCACTACTATAAAGTAAATTGGAGATTGGATACTTTTCCTGCTGAACAGAGTGTTTGGCCCATAGTGGCTCAAACTCCAGCAAGACTTTAAAATAAATACTTCAAAATTAGATGAAATTGAACAAACGTTTACAATATTATCTCTGGACTACAAAACAAATACATGCCCTTCATTTCGGATAATTATTTGTCAACAAAATTGCACCATTATGGGAAAAAATACTTCCAAAAATTCAATTGATATTTCTGGCTGTTACATGACAAAATTATGAAGGCAAATTCCTTTTCTGAGAGGAACTGTAATTCTAAATAACTAATGGAAAAGTGAGCTGGACTTGTAAGGCTGAATTATACACTTCCACATGTAATATGATATAATAAAATAATACATGGTTTTTGACATCAACACATTTGTCATTGTCCTATTGCATAGCATTAAAGATTCACTCTTTAGATATTTACAGTAAAACACAATTTATCATTGTCTGTCTATTGCTATTCTGCATCACTTCTCACAGTTTTTGTAATCTGTAATGACTTGTCACTGTAATGACTTGTCACTGTCATTATTTGGCCTGACCACACAGTAATGTTCATAAAACTAAAACGGCTAGATTCATTTCACGTCCGCAGCAATGTGTTGATGCTTTATTTCATTTTCTAACTGACCAAAAAATGTCTTATTAAAGAGGAGGAGTGAATGCTTTGTACACCAGCTTCACCCCATCAGCTAAAATCGATGGGGCATGTAATTGGTGGTCGCTTTGTGTTATTGCTAAGATAAACAGACATTGTTAGAGGCATGGAAGATCAATGTCGTGGCAAAGCAAGGGAGATATATAGAGAATGTATGGATCACATTTGTATTGATTGAGAAAAATGTTACTTTATTCTGATGTCATGCTTTGTAAATGATTCATTGAGCTACTGTATCACTTTTAAGGGTATAAAGATTTGGATTTAGATTCTGTCCTCACGGCTTTAAGATGAACGGCCATATGGAAAAAAAAACTTTACAAATTATTTGCTTCTGCCATTTCATTGTTTACTGTTCATTACAATGTATTTAATTGCTTTTCAAGATCTCTTCACTTTATAATTGCTCAGTGTATATACACTAGTTGTAAATAACCAACCTGGGCGTTTTTTATTTCATTATTCCTGATTGTTCTTGGTTCTTAATTAATGTTTTCATATTAGGTATTGTAACTAATCGCCTTATCCAATGAGTGTTTCCATGCCTTTACCTGCCTTCAAACAACTAAAGAAGCAATGGAAGAAGAAAGGAATATGCAGACCACAGTTTGCATCTTATTTCACCAAAACAATACATAAGTCTAATAAGCCTAATTCATATTTGCTGCTAAAAGAAAAAAGAACAAATGATTTATATTAGGAAAAATGTAATATATCATGCAATCAAAAATCCTTAATTCCGTAAAATATTAAGTGATGGTACCCTTTATCAGAATTCCCAGAGTTGCATTTTTAATTTATATTTCGTGGGATTTTTTTGAACCACTCTAACTGCTGTATTACTTCCCATAATTCAAACACTTTCTCTTTTTATTTACAACTTGAAAATGTCTTTATTTTAGTGGGTTATTTATTTTATTTAATATGTTAATGCCTGCACCATGTTGTGTGATTCATTTATGTTTGGATGTCATTGGCAGGTAAGCTAGAGATTTTGATGAACTCTTTATGTTTTCTATTTTACAGTAATCTTGTATGATTAAACAAAAATAACATGTTCAGTCCCTAGCAAGCATAGTCCTTGTTTCTTGCTGACACTGAAAGTATCATTTCATGAATAGCACTCAAGCAGGGGAGGGTAACTAAAAATAATTGGATTTCAGCATGAAGGAATACAACTATTTTTGTAATGTCACTAAGTTATGTGTGTAAAAGATGTCCAGATCCTATTCCTACCATCAGACTCAGTCAGGGCAGTGTTGAACTTGTCAGTATTAAGAATCCCTAAGGAGACATATCTCTTGAACGTTGGTCTACTTAGCCATTAGCCATCAACTTTAAGGTCTGTGAAAATAAAGCCTTACGTAAGAAAAAAAATATATTTTAGGTAACATTTCGGAAACTTATAGCAGCTATCTTGACAGAGTGAACTTTTGTTCAACAAGTTAAGTGTGAATGTCCTGCAACATCTCAGTTTGGGATTAAAAATGCTTTCATTCAATAAATATAGATAACACTGCAGCAATGTTCAACATTCAGTGCATCTATTCTTCCTTGACAGCATGAGTTAGCTGAAGGTCATATCAGATGTTACTGTGTCTGATTTGTGGGAAAGCAATGCAGGTGGATTATTTATCTAAAGTTATGCATCCACAGAAGAATGCATTTGGGTGAAATGCTATATGTTTTTAAAGAAACTTTCTTAAACCTTTTGAAAGCTGAATACATTCTTTTCACACGGCTAAAACTGCTTATCAAATCTGACACTCGAATGCAATACTTCATTAAATTCCTATCTCCACAAACATGAAGGAACGTGATTGCTGAAAATAATTCATTGCTTTTAAATGTCCTTATTGTGGGACTATCAAGAGAAAAACACTCTTCTGCAAGCCAACTTACAAAAGTTAACTTTTATGTTATTGCACATCTCAAAATCTATATGTGGTAACAAAAAGCTACGCAATGGGAGTTTTCACTCAGAGACTGTAAAGCCAGTTTGCTTATAAATCCCTAGTTTTCTATGCCAACCTGTTGTGAACAAGATAAATGTAGCAATTGTTGTACTGATCAAATTTGAATGGACATGGCTCACCTTGGTAATGCAGCAAGAGGAATCCTGATTTGAGCTGCTGATTGCTACGGAAATGAATCGAGATCTGGTTGCTCCAGCTGCGAAGAACAAGGCCCCTCATCAGTACCGACTCATTGGCAAGGATGAAAGGTTCTTGACCACCTGTGTCCTCCACTGTTATCTGTTCTCCCTCCATCACGCTCACATTTAGTACCTAACAAACAGATAATGAGGTTAAACATGTACTTGTTAGCCTGGGGTTGTATTTAAACTGTGTAATAGTACAGAAATAACGTGTATTGTAAAACTTTAGGTTATGATTTTTTACTAGTTTCAATATGTAGTTGAAAGCAGATATTTACACAAAATCAGCCTCTTTTCTATTTTATCCTCATTGAGATAAAAGGCATATTTTCATGTTTAACGTGAGTTGGGATTATTTAATTTATTTTATTTGCCATTTTCAAGGAATAATGAAGGAGATAATCTGTTTATTTGTGTTGTCTTCCCTCTTAGTATGAAATTTACATTTAGTTCAGGTCAAAATGATTATTTTCAGTAGTTAGTTATGGTTTAAAGTAGTCCTTTATTTTACCAACCTGTTTTTTCTGTAGCTGAAAATAAAATTAAAGTTTTGAAGAAGCCAAGTCACTTCACTTGAGTTCTGACTTGAACCTTATTGATGCCAAAGAGTCAACTTAAAATTTATTATTGGAATTGAAGGATGAAAATGTTTGTGGAAATATGAAATTGCTGGTTAGCCAATTTTGCCAATAAAGATTTTAATAAAGATTTTTCCATATAATATAATGTACCATACCATCATATTAGGTATATCGTGGTTTAAGGTAAATAAAGTTAGTTTTTGTAGAAAGCCACAACAAAGCAATGTGTTGAGTCCTATAAAAAAAAAATCATGATGAAAAGATGATTGCAAGCAACGCAGGCTAAAAACTCGAGTCTATCATACAGCCATCATTTTAGTATGTTATACAGTTACTAGAGAATTCTACTAAATATGGTATGGTAATTCATGTTGAAATCAGAATTCAAAAAAGGTTTTCCTCATTAATATTTTGCACATATATATCTATTTTATAGATTTATATCTGTAATCTAACACAGGAAAGTATAATCTAATTTAAGGCGTATATTTGGCAAAAGACACTTCTGTATGTTTTTTTTCTTTTACAATATGTGCAAATATTTGGTTTAAACTGTTATCACAACTTTGCTTTCAAAAGTAAATAGATGCCTTTTTGTAGCTTTTACCTTCAAACAACAATCAAATGAACAGCCCTACGATGCTCCTTTTACACTGAAACCAAGTCTATATGAGCAGGGATGAGTGCATTTCTACCAACAATCAAACTCAATCGGTTAACATTGCTGTCAAAAATAGGGTTACCTGCTGAGTTAGTTTGCAAACTTGTCTACCATCGCAATTACAGGGGGAAACATCTAACTGGTTGTTTTTGCTAACCCGCTGCCAGGGTGTAGACATGGTTTTGAGTAATTGTAGAACTTGTCTAGGTCATTCCACTTATAGTTTGTTGCACAAATGATTCATCCTGTGTGCCTGTAAGCAACTCTGTCAGCACTTATTTATGTCTTCAACAGGTTGAACAGCATCTGCAGCTAAATCTGGTGAAGGAATCTCAGGAGTACAGCATGTAGTTAAAGTGTCGGGATAACAGAGTGCCGACACCCTTTGGAGCAGCATCTCATTTTTCCCTGTAGTGCAATAAACTAAAGCTGGTAATCCAACAGTAGGTCATAATTATTTTTCTATATGGGAAAGGAAAATGGGTTCACCTTGAGTTTATAGGAACTTTCTTACAGTACATTAATATATAATCCACTCATGAGGTTTTTTTTCATAGCATCTAATCCAGTGCTTTAAGTGGGACTGTATGGACCGGTACACACACTACCAACGTTTCTACATTTTAAACCTCAATGCACAGGAAATTATTTTCTGCTTTCTGTAAGTTCCCCACCTCTTACTTTTCCAGTGTTCAGCTTAAAGACTATTTATTGAAAAGAAAAAAAAGAAAAAAACTACCCCCAAAAATCCTATTGTTTTAAAGCACAACACTTGCTATACACAGTACCAGCACTTTTAAATGTTCCCTATTAGCATACCAGGACTGTTAGATCAGTCTGTGTTTCAGACAAGGAACTGAGCCCCCTATGGCCCCTTTTTTTAAGAAAAGTTAAGACAATATTGCTGCAATGCCATGAGCTTGTTGAGGCAAGGCCTAATATTTGAAATAAATATATTTTATAGAAGCCTTAAGTATTATGTCTAAAAGGGACTTATTACTTGTTTATGTTTCTTGGAACATTTTACTTTTATATCTGCATTTTTCTCAGTTGTTTTTAATGTCCAAATTAACACTGAAAGGTTTAAAGTAATTAAAAGTGGCTTCATGAGGCCTTGAATTTGGCCTCCTGTGCATTCATCTTAAAACTGGCTTTGTTCTTTTGTTCGTTGTTGTTTCTGTACAATAAAACTACTGATAATTCCATTACTAGATTTATATAAAAATATTACCTTTGTTTCTGTCACACATCAGTATATCATGAAGCGGAGTACCGGCACTTATTTTCTTTCCACTTAAAGCACTGATCCAAACCTGTCATATGAATTCTTCATGAAGTTTTAATTAAGGCACTCTGATGAAATGCATTCATGCAATATAAGAAATCCAAGGAGATTATAAGATTCCTCTTGTTAAAAATCAGTATTTTTGCCTGTTATTAAATAACACGTGCAGTCCAGTTAAATCTTCACTCAGAATGTCTGACCTGATAAAGATTTAAGAAGGATTGATATGTTGTCAGCAAATGCTTTGAAGACAGAGTGTGGGGGGAACTTCCATCCATATATGTTCAACATTTACAGTCCTGCACTTTCATCTTTCGTTGGTTGTGTAACTTTGTTTTTCAGAAGGTGCGACACTTCTGGAAAACAAAGTAATTTTTCCCTTTCCAGCTGTTGTCAGTTTGGGACATTTCTTTTTGGCTGATGAAGGTCTAAACTGTTATTAAAATTCCTATCATATACTTTATGTGGACATATTTTATGATACCAACATAAATCTTCTCAACACAAACAGACATAATTCCTGGCTATACTTCATTCCAGTTGGTGCTAGTCTTGGATTTTAAAAGCTGTAAACTGGGTTGAAAGACAGAGAATGAACAAACAAACATTAATATCTCATAAGTACAATTATTGAAAAAAATGTACCAGACAGCATACAAACTGTAGATTCAGTGATTCATCCAGACATGTTCAGGTCACAAAGTGATGAGGTTTAGAGCAGAAGGTTGGGTTGAGCGGCTACTTATGTTTTGAGCTAAGTATGGCACACGAGGAAGAGACTGAAGCAGTTACACGTTTGGTCTAAATATGCTGGCAGCAATTACTAGGAGCACTCTCAGGGACTGACTAGAAAATCAAGATGTGTTTCTTAGCATGTACCCTTGTTTCTACATACTGTTTGGCCAAGACTGTGATGTCTGTGTTCATATCCTGACAAATTTGGTCAGGTTTATAAGCTAGAGTGATTTGTGCTTGCTCCGAAGGAGACGTAGGTTTAAGTATTCATTAGAGGAAGCCATGGATTGAGTTTAATATACAGAAAAAACATTCCAGTATTCTTTAAGAACAACGCAAACTTAAAAAACTAAAAACACTCCAAATAAATATGCAAACAGAGATAAACAGAGAGATACATATTATAGTACTATACATTGCTGATACCGCCAGTACATTTTTTAAAAGTATTTTTATATAAACAGCTACTTATGGATGTTTAAGTTTTGTGTTTTATGGATAAAAAAATTATTACCAAATTTGAAATGTAAATATTATTATAGCAATTTAAGGTCATAAAACCCACATCTAATGACTATAAAATGTAAACAAAACATTGCCAGAGACTGGTGACACCTTAACAATACATATAATTAGTAGATTCGTTTTATAAAAAAAAAATACAGAGTGAAATAATTACATGCAGTTTTAAATTACATTTTTATGTTCACATAAATAAAATGTGTATTTAAGTGAATCATTTAAAAGAAACTTGTAATAAGAAAATTAATGGTGCATTTCTTTATTTCATGAATGATTTATTTTTTTATTTTTTCTCCTTTTTGGCTCAACATACAGCTCAGGGGTCAAATCAGATTCTGAAAACCATTTCAGGATTTCAATTAAAAAATTGTCTCTTGGCACTTTTCTAGCCCTACAGTGAGATTTAGATCTCGAAAAACCCCGAAAGGATTATTTAAAGCTCCTAATTCAAAAGAGTATTTAAGGCTTGTTAAACACTTGATGGAATTCTTAGGCTTTTACGTGAATATTGTTTATCGACTCATGAGCTAAATGTGTTGTTATATTCTGGTTTTGGGTCATAATCTTTTTTTCATTAATCCAATAACCTATTTTTTAGAGACTATTATACACCTGCACAGCCAGCGTTTGTTTTATTTCAGTGTTATCTGTGATTTTCTTTTTTTGCTTACAATCTCTGAGAAAATGTGTGTGCTAAGAGCTTCTCAATGTTTAGCCTCTTGCCAGCTGCACTGTTTTCATTTAGGCGGATTTTAGAGTATTTTCTCTGTTTAGCAGCTGCCTGACACAGCTATAAACAACATTAAGAGTTATGAAACCGGTACGTCATAAAACAATGAGTTGAGACACACACAAAAATAAATGGTAAATTTTGTTTTTATATTCTAAAAAAAAAATGCACAAGATACATCTCCAGGACTTTTTACAGCCCAGCGAATCCGATTATTCTTAAGCAACATTCAGGCAGCAGGGAAAAATGATCTGTTACCCATCACAGCCAATTCAGCCACATCTTTTTCAAAAGCCTGTTGAATTCCTGACACATTCTTAAAGCAGGGACTGTCATACGCAGTGGGCTCAGGTATGCCACTAGGCAGAAAAGGCTTGCCCTCCATAGGCTGGAGTCCCTGAGGAAATCTGTTTGCAGAAATGTTAGACCACCAGCCCGGAAAAGCTGAGACAGTGCTCAGGTTGAGCACTATTAACAATGTTGTTGGCAGCAAAATGAAATTGGTCATGTAGGCTAACTGTCACTCAGTTGAACAGGATTTGCCAGTTGAGCGACGGAAGTCTAATGGATGCTGTGGGACTGAGTTTAGGGGTGACTTCTTCCAGAATGATTTCTGGGATAAGAAACTTTGATTGATTTTTGTTTTGTTTTAATTATCACTCTTAAGCCCTCTAGAGATAATAAACTCACAGATAATAAGGAAAACACAACAACCAAGTAGTAGATATTTGCATTTGTCTTAAAATAAGCTCTGTCAAAATAAGGGGAAAAAAACAGTCTCACGGTGAATACTAAATGAATGCTTCATAATTTTAGAAGGCAAGATCCCTCAAGGGCATGACAATGACAAAGCCTTAGGCGATTTTCACATTTGCTTCTTTTTCTCTAAGTTAATAAAAATAACTTGACTGTTTTGCAAATTATGAAGTGTTTCTTTCTTGTTTATATAATTGTAAAACTTTTCCTCTTAAACACTTGGGAATCTTTCTTATTAAAATCTTTAACAAAATGCAGACAAAATTTTAATAAATCAGACAAATTGGCATTGATATTTTATCAGACTAACCAGAAAGTTAAAGAAGAGCAACTGTATATTAAGACTTTAATTGAAATCAAACATTAGCGTAGAGATGGTGATTCAAACTTCAGACCTGGTTTCAAGTCTCATTAACATTGTTAATTTATGTAATCTGCAGCCAAATCAAGTCAGTATAGATTCTACAGATTGTAGCTTTGGAAGCCCTCACAGCACTGGATTGCCCTGTGAAAGGAAGCATTTACTTTATTAAACATAGAGATGTGCTTAATCGTTTTAGCAAAAACTTAACAGCACAGACGTATGTCTCACTTGGTAACACGGTGTCCTTGGAAAGGTAGTATAATAACCGATTAAATTGAAAAATAATTAATTAGGGAGGTAAGCAAACAAGCAGGATCAAATGTTAGACACACATCTGAGTCAATTTACTGATGAAAACGACAAGACTAGTTATGTCCAGGGACTTGGATGGTTCATGGTTTGGAAATTATTATTTATTTTTTATTTTATTGATACTGACTAAATACTGACTAAAAATAATTTAAATGTTGTACTCTAATACTACTCTAATGTTACTTTTTAGGCATCACTATCTTTACATAAACTCTATATTAAACTACTTAAGCATTTTAAGAGCAAATAGAACTGTTATCTCATTAAGCAAAACGTCACAAGCTTTTCAAATTAAAAACAGTTTATTTTGTTTAAATAATGTAAATATTTTACTTTAATAGTTTACAGAATAATTTTGAGCAGCAACAGGATTTATTAAAATAAAGATACACAAACATTGATGTTTGAATTCATAGCCTACAGCAGCAGAGAGCTTTAGACAGCTAAGATGTCTTCTTTTTGATTACAAACTGTTTATTTGAATAATTATAGACCCAAGACTTGAAAGACTGTTGAGAAAAAGAAAAAAAAAACTGGAAAGATTGCTGATTCCTAACCATTTCCACATTGGTAAAAAAAAGCAGTCTTTTTAAAAATATTTGCTTTTCACTTCTTAGACTAAAAGTAGAAAAGAAATATTGTCATATTAGTATAATTAATAAAAGTTCTCTCTGTCAATTTGTGAATTGAGGACTTTTACCTGCATCACTGAGTAATGTTTTAATTTTCAGCAAGATTCATATATTTATAACGATCAGGTTTCTTGCCAAGTCCGAACATGTTAACATTGTACCTGCAGAACTCATTCACTCTAATTAAAGCTGCTTTTTTCCCCCAAAGAAGTTTAAAAAGAAGAAGGCCCCTGTCTATCAAAGAGTATTGTACCAACTCGAACAAAATGAAGATGTTTTGTACACAATTATTGTCGCTTGCTTTCACAGAACTGCAAAAAACCTTTATTTTTCCCCTGCCTGAACACCTGTGATCATTTGATTCCAGTGCCGCTCCACTGACTCCAGCTGGTGCACAACTCTAAGGCTTGAACCGGCGTGAGTAGTAAATCTGTAGCAGCAAAATTTTACAATTAATTCATGATAGGTTTTCAGCTAAAAATATAATCATTTTCCTTCTTCAGCATGCAGCAATGTATCCAGAGCATATAATTGATTTGTCTTAACCTGAGCAGGAAAACAAGTCTTTACAGTATGTATGTAAAATAAAAGGCCGTCAGTTACAGTGGGTGCAAAACAAAAAAAAGTTTTTAGGTTTTCAGAAAAAAGCAAAGTTTTCTGTTGCGGATTTTGGTACCTTCACCAAAGAAAACAGAAGGTTTACTTTGTGGTATCTTTTATTTTTATATACATCTGGAACATTGGTGACGTAAGTGTGGCTGGTGTCAAATTAAACTTAAAGTCCTTTAATCTTGAATCAATCTAATTTTAAAATGTTACAATGCATGATTATGCCAAAGAACAATTTTGTCCTTGTCCATTTATCTACAACTGACCCCATGTAAATGCTTACTGCTTGTTACATCTGACGTTATTCTCACTGTTAAAATCCTTGATGGTGTTGCTTTCTCAATTTGTCCATAGCAGATCCACCTTCCTGCAGGGGAAATCTGCTTTGTAATTCAAAACTAAATGACTTTGTGAATATTTTATGTTCTCAGTGTAGCTGTATTTAAGAGCCTTTAATTGTTAATATACCCATAATTACTTAAATTGTATTTGTTGCAGGTATTAATTTATTAATTTTTCATTTTCTCTGTTTGTATTCCCTTTCTGCTCTGTTTTTATGGAGAGATATGACTGTGTTACTTAGCTTTGAACTTGGGCTATAAAAAATGCTTATTTACAATGTGATATATACGAATACGAGACAATGACGCATAACAAAATTTAACTATGAAATGTAGGACGACTTGTCCGTTAATTCCTTCCAAAGGGCTTAATCGGGACTCATCAGAGTTCCTTAATCATGAAGCAGAGTTCGATAAGCCTTTCAGTAAATTGAATTTGTATTGTGCAACTCTATAAGCTCTAGATGAGAGTTACTTGGTACAGATGCATCTATGTGTGTAACACCACTTCCATCTGATATTTTTTGCTCCCACTTATGGTTTGCATTTGCATTTATCATTTGTTTTTTAACTGATTTCTCGGGGAAAAAACTAAAACTAAAAACAAGAGCCTTAAAAAAATGCTGACCACCTGAGAGTAATTCTATCTATATAAATACAGCTGTTATTTGAAGGCCTGGTAAGTTATTGAAAAAGGCAATCTCAGAACAGGAAGAAAAGACTTCTTGGCCAGGAAAATTGAAAATCTTTATGTGGATGTGGCTTAAAATGTTTTCTAATTCTGATTAAAATGCCATTATATTTAAATTATAATGTTGTTGGCTTTGCACCAGTGTCTTATACAGAGCAACCAAAGGACGGCTATACAAAGGCATAAATTGTGAGAAAAACTTTACAACACACCCAAACAAACTGAATAAGAGCAACAATCTGCCATTGCCAACCAGGGATTTAAGAAGACGGAAAGCAAACCACTTCTAATGAAAAGAAAATGAATTCAGTACATGGAGGTAATAGCAGCAGAAGCTCAGTGTGAGGAATTTTCTAAATAAGAGGTGCAGTTAAGCAGACAACTGACGGCACAGTAGATGTATGAGGCGAAATACAGAGTACACATGGTCGAAGCAGTAAACGCTTCTTTCGCTCTGTCCAGTAGAAAGATAAGGTCAAAGACATCCATTATTGGGGCAGTTGAATCATGCAGTTATTTGCAGCAATACATCTTAGTCAATGTCATGCTGTGATGACAATGATAAACACTACCTTATTTTTTTTAATGAAAAAATCTATTGCATGTTGGGGATTATTATTTTTACAGTAGGTATTTTCTTACTTTATGTTTAAATGTGTAGGTTCTCTATGTAGCCGGTAGCAGTTATGCTTTTTAAAGCAAAAGTTGCCTTTGTAAAACTTTGACTGTATAAAATGTTAGATTGATAAGTTTAAAAGACTAGAAATAGTTGAAAATCAGACATACCCCCATATCATCCAGCCTTTTGTTGGAAAAGCTGAATTGTAAAAAACAAATTTTGAAAATGTTTAGAAAACTTCGATAAACTTTTTAATTTCTTTGCAGTGTACCTCATGTACGATATCCTGTGTGTGCCACAAAATGCTTTCCCCACATTCAACCAGCTCAAACTGATGGAGTGTCTGCGACCACAACGTTTACATATACCAGGGAGGCTCGTGAAGGATAGGTGAGCAGATAGTGTACAGGGAACATTTGGACTTATAGATAGTTCAGCCCCAGAGGGTCCTATCATCTGTCATCCACCCTGGGACATGTCAGTGCTGCCTGCAACAGCTGTCCTGCCTCAATTATGAATCATTGGCCATGTCAGGAGACCATAGACTACCTTATCCAGTACTGCTGCCAAATACCCAGAGGGACTTTTTTCCTCAACATCTCTCACATACACACACACCTACACACACACACACACACACACACACACACACACAAATATGCGTCTACATGTACATCTATAAATGTGTGTATACATGCTTGCCGCTTTGGACTCTAATGAGAGGCACCTTTTTTGTAAGTGCAGGTTTAACAGGCACATATGTGGGAACAAGTATCTGTCTGAGCAAGCGCACATCTGCAGAAAATCACAACTTTATTAGTTGATTTAGACACTAGGCTGTTTCATTACACAATTTTAATGACGTAAGGAAACAAAATATTTTTCACAGACTTTTTCTCTTCTTCTTGTTTAGTTCCAAAGAAGAAGAAAAAAAAGCCAAACAATGGAAGAAACGCAACACTGACTTCCCAGAAGAAATGCTTTCACTTCACATTTTCATCTTTTTTTCAAACGACACTTTGAATATTTTTCTTTCCAAGGAACTAATCAAAATCGGAAGGTGAAGAAGGGGGAAGGTCATCTTCATCCGCAAAATGCAGTCTGTTCAATCAGCCCACTGTAATAAACACAAGATCCTGCAAGGCCACGGGTTAATAGGGAGTCCTCCATCTAAACAAGATGTACAAAACATGAAAAGAAAGTATTTCAGGGAAGTATTTGCAGAATTGATTGGTTTGGTTTCTGTGTCTTGTTAGAAACAGGAAACTCCTGCTGAACTGCAGAGAAGAAGTATGAAAGTAAACAGAGCACAGATATGAAGATCCTATCCTGTCCGACTGAAAAGTACCTCGGTCTAGTGTTTAATCTTGACTAGAGTGACCCTTAAAAAAATAAAGATACACAAACATCTACAGGGGGCTCTGAAACAAACAGGCCTGTCAAACAGGCCCACCATGCCACACATGACATATCGTTGTTATTTGCTAATGTATTCATTTATCTGCTCTTGCCATGCACAAGATGAGTGAACCATCCTCAGAGAGCGTGTCTGACTGATGTTTTATTGTTGAAAACATCTGGCATTGCTCTAGCTCACACATTTACACTGACTCACAGGAGCCATTGGTGAGGTGGAAATGAGACTCACGTAATCAAAATGATACAGTGACACAATACATGGAAAATAAATGACCCAGCTGCTGCGGGCAATGATTCAACAGCTAGTGGACTCGCCAGCTGCAGTGTCATCATTACCATGATAAAACCCAGTGGATTATACTGTGGGACACTCTGGTTATGTGCTTTCTCCATACAGCCTCTATATCTGGCCTGCATTCGAATTATCTTAGTTTACTATGCAGAGGCAGTGTTTTTGTGCCTTTTTCTAATAAATTCATTCAAAAAGAAAAAAAAAGAAGCTCTCATAGAATTCATTGTAAAAAAAATGTTATCTTAATTGAACATTCACCTTTCCATAATACAGACAAGGCCATTTCCCTGTTTTCCAGGTTCTGTAAAACAATGGATCTGAATACATCAGCAAAAAAAAAAAAAAAATAGCTGAATTTTAATGGGAACATCATGGGGACTGGAGATGAACACAATATAGATATTTTTGTTTTCACTCATGCCTCATCTACACTGATAAAACTAGCAGTTTTCATTTATTCAAGAAAATAGGGGTAACAATCCCTTTGTAAGAATGATCTGAGAACTTAACAGTTAATGAAAAAATAAAGCTATGGTAGCTGGAAAAAAAAGAAGTAGCACAATTATCTGTTAATTAATATTATTCTTCCAAAAAATGTGCTTGTTTAACGTGTAAACATTCTTATTAGCTAGTAGTCAACCACCTCCAACATTACTTTTCTAATGAGGTTTTCGACCCTCTAGAAATGTTTTCTAGTCTGACAAAATTTACTGTGATCATTTTATTAATTTATGTTTTGTTTGAGACATATTTTTGGATGAAATCTTTGCTTTTTCATAAATCTGTCTCCCTTTTTCATAGCATTAATTGGCCCCGACAGCTTAGTTTCACTTAACACAGTGTACATTTTTTGCATTAATTGTGAATGTCTCATTACCTATTCTGTGTTTACCGCCGTGCATCTTTACTTCTATCTTCATCATGCTGCTGAAACCGTAGGAGGGAACCTAAACTTCAGCCAGACAGACTTCTTCCTCTAAGACAGCAAGCTGGATTGGGGAGCAATTAGTGTAACCTGAAAGCTTTCCTCTTGGGATGGCTGGACCCCGTGAAAACTCATCTCTGCAAAGCCAAGACACCCTGAAGAGTCCATCAAGATCTGGCTAGCCATCTTCGTGTCCTGGCTTACCAGCCCACATAACAGCATTATGAAGGTTTTCCTTTGCCTTATCTCAAGTTGATTAAAGCCTGGAAGCCTGTCCTGGTTTCCATTACTCAGTCAATCTGGCTCTGCCTCTGACACGTTGGGTATGTGCTGTGTCATTTGTGCAGTGTCCTTGAATCAAATTGTGTCCTGAAGTGAATACAAATCTCACATTCATGTGTGAATTAAAAAAAGGAACTTGACAATTGTTTGTGTTAGAAATGTTAGCGTGTCTTAAAACCTTTTCATCCAACTATAGTACCAGCAGCCACCAAACACTAACAAAAACAAATTAATTCCCTCCCTCATCAGCCATCCTCAGCCAGAGTCAATGCTTTGAGCATTTTGCTTCTTTTTCTAAGAAATACTGGAATTAAAGAGCGCAAGAATCAATACGGCAATTCAACCAGCACTGAGAGGGACCTGCGTGTCAAGTATTGGTGCCGCTTATTAACATGCCTATTGATTAGAGTCAGAGGAGCGTAGTCGCCGAGACAGCATCAAATACCAATCGTTAACCCTCAAGTCAGGATTAGCTGTAAACACTTGGCATGCTCTGTAACAGCTCACTCCGTAGGGCGCATTTCATTGTTGATCCTCAAACAACAATAAAAAAAGAAGAAGAAAAAAATCTTACCTTAAGGGGAAGTCCTTTCGCATCTCGCCTTAAGCCAATTACATGCTTTCAAATTGGTTCCACACTGTCTGAGAATTTGTGAAACAATATTCATTCGTCTCAGTTTGTTACATTTGGAAGCCTTAACTTTCCCCAGATGAGACTCAATGCCATTGTTTCACATTTTAATATGTCGAATTTAAGAAATAAATAGGTTTCTTTGTCTTTTCTATTTTTCTTTTAAGTGTTTCATATAGTATACATTCCTCTTGTGTCCACACTGATAATGCCTTTTTTTTAAAATTAGTACTTTGAGGCAGTTTGTAATATAAACTTTTATTGAATGTCCTATATTGCATAACTTATCTATCGTCAGCCAACTCATGGTTCAGTGATAAGACTGATTAAGAGTATCAAGATTTGGTCTAAACAGCTGTAAAAAAAGTATTCACTTAAACTTTTAAGTGAATACTTTGTTGCATCCCAACCATCAACACGAAGTACTGAATGGTGTGAAGTGAAAGGAAAGGGATTAGAGGGTTTCAAAAATGTTCACAAAAAATATATAACTGTGTAGGGCCCACTTACTTAGGTTCCTTAATTATTATTTTTTTATTGAACGTTTAAATAATATTTAAATAAATTGTAATAATTAATTGGCAGATCAGCTTAAAAATTAATTCTCATTCAAAATTGTGGCCTGGCAAAATGTCCAATTCAACCAACTCCTCTCAGAAATGTTATTAAGCAAACATATTGAGAAAAAAGTTTAATTTAAAATTTACCTGTTCCTAATAGGAACAGTTTTCCTCTGTCAGAAGGGCCTAGTCAAAGTTCAGACCTAAAGGCCTTTAAAAAAGACCCTTCATCATCAGTCTTAATGAGCACCAGATATTTTGTAAATAACAATTGTCATAAAATAAATATCTCAGTCTGTACAGATACTCAAAGAATTTATTGACTTTTTTATATTTTAGGTTATCTAACAAAAATAAACTAATACTGATTAAATAAGACTTGAAAAGGGGTCAAGTAAGCTATAGCAATAACATTAAATGGGAGCACAACAAAAACACAAAAAAATAATGAAGAATGAGAATAAAGAGAAAATCAACCAAATTCTCGCTACCATTTTCCTAAATCTTTTTTTTTTTAGTTTAAGTTTGTTCAGCAGATGGGAAAACTGCTGCAATCAGCTGTTACGGTAGTACGAAAAGCCCTCTGTTACTTTTTATCCCCAGTGCTTCCTAACCATTTTTACATTCTGGCTTAGAAATACAGGAAGATGTTCCCGTAAGCAGGCTAATCGCAATGTTTGCGAAGGCTCATAGGGAAACTCCACAAGACCCAGTCAGGTAAATCAGTGAGAAAAGAAGATGCAGAATTCGGAAAAAGACAGATGGCCTGGAAGGAGCTGATAACTAGCTTTACCCAACAAGATTTATTTGATCACATAAAACAAGCTCCAAAACAGATTTTAAGCTCTTTAATACCATAGCCCAGCTCTAGAAAATCTCCATCTGTCCTGTGCTAAAAAAGCTGAGAAGATGGAAATAAGGAAATTATTTATTTTAATTGGTATCAAACTATGTATAAAAAATAAGTCAGAAGATGTTTGTTTGTTTGTTTGTTTGTTCGAAGTTAGAACCAGTAGACTTTTTAAAATATAATTAAACAAAGATATAAATAATATTTTCCCACTTTTATTTTTATTTCTTTTTGAGCGGATGTTAGTAATCTCTGGAATGTGTCATGTTTTAAATATGTAAAAAATGTCAACTTTATTTTAAAGAAAAATCTGAACGCAAGTATAAAATACAGTATATATATTATTACAGCACCTGCTTCTTTTATTAAACCAATGCAAAACAGTTATGTCTCATTTTATGCATGCTAAATAATCAAAATTAAAACCCTCTTTTCTGGGACATAGAATCAAATTATTTTCTTTTGGGGTATTCTGCATTAAACTTTTATCAAATGTATTTGTATTTGCAAAATGTCAGAAAGATGAGATAATTTTTTTTAAAGAGTTTTGGCAAACTTGAAAAAGTTTTTATTTGGTAAAACTACCTTTTAAACTGTATGACTTTGGTCAAACCTTTTACTCATACAACCACACCCATTATTTGGAAATTATATTTATTGTCCTCAAAAGAGCTTAGGTAGCTGAGTCATACCTGTTCAGTTTTATCCTTTATTCTTCTATAACAACTAAGATCAGGACTTTTTGACCAGTAGACTATATAACATGTCTACAAGAGTTAAGGTATTTCTCTCAGTTAATGTACAACATACAACTCACCTTTCCTAAATGGAACGATTACTAGTCATTCCTATTTTGTTTAAACTTTATATAGTTAAGCATAGGAACTTTGGCATTTATGTAAATCTATTCATTTCTTTAAATAATGATATAACTTCCTGTATTTTTCTTGCAGTTCATTCATTCATTCGATTTTATATTGGCTGTGAAATATGCTTTCGAGTTTATAATTAATACTTAAATGAATTACATGTCCTTTTCATATATATTTACTACAACGATAAAAATACTTATCACTTATTAATTTCTTAACAAAATTAAGTGAGAGCTATAAAAGCAATATGTTTTCAACAAAGAAGAGAAACTGGTCCAAATATTTGTAAAATTATTAATCTTAGCACTGAAAGTAATGATATATAAGCCTCTTAAAATTCCTACAATAATACTGCATATAAATCATAATGCGGTCAGAAACAGCAGCTGGAGCAATGCATTATATGCTGCAAGAGGGGTTGAACAGCAAGGCTGAGGGCAGTAAATTCTCCTGCTACATTTATCACCCTTCTTCTCCCACAAGCTGCCAGACTGCTAAAAATAATGTAGAGTAAATGCAGTAGTTGTCTCATGATTCCTTTTTCTTGCCCATATTTTTGAGGCATCTTTGATATGCAACATTCCTGTTTGTGCGACGTATGTTAAAAAACAAAAGAAAGAAAGAAAATATTAATTTCAGTCTTCACATCTGTCCTGTGGATTAATCTGTTAATTTAATTACCATGCTCTGCCCTTGGAAACTGCTGGACTGTCAGCTATAATGAAACCCCCCTTCCATAACGAAGGCTGGCTGCCAAACTATGAACATGCGCTTCAACCATAATGTCTTTCCTACAGCTCATCACCCCAGAGTTGTCAGTGAAATGTCAGCCTGTGATTGACACTGTAAATTATAAGACCAAGACCAAGGCGATTGATTAAATTTAGGAGCTGGCAAGTCTGATAAGTTGGACTTGATTTTTCTTTGAAAAATTGAAACATTTTCTGTTTGTGGGGATTTTAAGATTTGGTGCTTTTACTTTTTGAATGCTTTTGCAACTAAATAGGTTTTAGTGTTTAGGGTAATAGTCATCAGGTTTTACTTGACGTCACAGACTTTATGGAGGAACTTTTTGTATTACGACAATTAACTATCTTTTATTCGTTTTGTGAATGCATTGGCATCATACTACAGTCTTAATTTATTTGTAAAAGAAATGTCCAGTCAAACTCCAGCTCTTAAAAGAAAGTTCTGCAATAGTTAATGATACATTGGCCTACTGAAGTGATGTTCAAGGTCAAAGAAAAAATTTTTAGAGTAAAGTATTCTGGATTATTGGTCATCTGTATGGTACAAATGTAAATCAAAGTTGATTCACTATTTTGAAAAATTCAATAGAATGTATAACTTTTTTTTATTTTTTTATATTTTGCTCCCATCTGTTTGCATTGCATATGAAACAAAATAACTTTCTTCTGGCTTTATATGTTGCCTGACTGAACCTTTGTATAAAAATACAAAAGAAATGTTGTACCAAAGACACCAAGAGCAGTCAAAGCGTTACGCTTATAAACTAAATGCATGTGACATGGTGAGTGTGCACAAAGGTGAGCGTGTGTCTACTCGTAAGTAGCTAAAAATTTACTTAAGTTACCCAGAGAACGCCTTTGGAGAAAAGCACATTCTCAAACATATACTCTGTCAAGACTTATCTTAGTCTTCCAGAGGCAGCAAGACAAAGCTTGTGCATTTTAAAGTCTACAGCGGTAAATGAAGCGTTTGAGGAATAGCAAATGCCCGGGAACATACTCACACTGACAGTTAATTTTTATAACCTTTTGTGAAGAGACTAACTGAGCAAACATTCAACCACAGACGAGGCCCCATCTCTTGTGCCCCTACCCACCCACTCACTCCAGTGGATTTTCTGTCCGTCTGTGTCCAACAAGCCACAAAACACCAGCAAATCTTTCTTTGGCTGATACTAAACCAGAATAAATCAGGAATGTTTACTCGAAAGGGTCTTAGTTTAGTAGATGTTTTTTTCCCCCGCGACTGTAACACCTGTTCTAATAACTGTGATGTTCTTTTTTTTTACTATCCTACAGATTAATTTCATAATGTCTAATATTTTCTTGCATGTGTTTTAGCTCACTATCAGCTGACTTTGCCACAACTTCAAACAAGTTTTGTTCCACCAAAAACAGCAAATTAATTAAAGAATTTGTTGCAAAGCTTTCAGATAACTCATTCTACTGTAGGCTGAAAGATAACAGAAAAAAACAACTTAAATAACACATTTTCAAAGCTGTTTCAAAGCTCTCAGGGTCTTGTGCACAGTTTATTTATGAGTCCATTCCAGCCAGGTAATCCATCTTTAAAAAATTTATGATACAGCGGCTTCTTTGTTTTTTTATTCTGTTAATTTGGAAAATATACAAAAATCATGTTTTAAAATTTAACTTAGATGTATTTTTAATTCCAAAAAATCTAAAACAGTTACAATATATTTTTGTTAATAGTAAGTTACAATCTAGTAAGTGTGGTGAGGGCTCTTATTCTGAAGAGCTGGAAATGTTTTGATTCTTGGTACAAGCTGAATGAAGGGAAAAAATACATTCAAGATTGATTGAAAATGTACTCAATTTTATTTGAAATTATGAAAAGATATTTATTACAGACCTGTTGAGAAATGCTAATTTGGTCATTTTATTTCTAGTTAAGGTTCCAGGCTAATAAAACAAACACATTCTTTTATATGTTCATAAACTTTTGAAAATGTTGCCTTTAGCTTGCATATTCGTTTATGTTCCGCCCTAATTCAAAAAAATTAAATGTGCTCATAAGACTCAAGGTCCAGACCTAGAGACAAATCTAAAATCTATATTTTGCATCTTTACTGTGACTCAAAGTAAAGTCAAACATTCCAGTCACCAACCTTTGGGACATTTTTGCAACCTGCAAAAAGAACTAATCAGAAAATTTTTGAGCAACTAATGTTTAATCTTATGGCACTTACCTGAACCTCAATGCCATATCCTAGGTAGACAGTAATCAAGTAGGTGCATTCCACCCGGGGATCAACGTGCTGTTGGATTTCAATGTTACCCTCAGACTCAGTAAAATTCATGCTGCACGACTCTGTTGGAAATAGAAAAAAATAAGTTATTTAATTTTACCCTAGACCACTGATCCTTCTGACACCCCACCTGTGTCTCTCCATGCCCCCATAACCCTCCAACTATCTTGGCAGATATCCTTTTTGATACCGCTTATCTGGGCCTTCAGCCCTCTGTGACCAGTGGAAAGGACAGACAGGACACCTCAGAAAAAATCTGATTGTTTTTGACACATGAGAAACTCTCTTATCCCTTTGGAGGGATGAATAGCAAGCTGTGTGCTGAATACAAAAATGAACAGACGTGATGCTGATGACCTGATGCTTAATTTCTTCCCTGCTGGGAGAAATGGGTTTAGTCTTGCAGAATGAAGCACCCAACTTTGCATATTTGTTTGGTTAAAAAAAAGATGTTGATTCTATTTATTGCACACATACCTGATGGTTGCATTTTAGTGATGGTTGTCGTCGTAATGACCGTCATAGATGCTGTGCTGGTACCTTCATTCTGGAACAATGAAGAAAACGTTGACTTCAAATGATCAGGGTTTGGTTTTTCTGTGACCTTTTCTTTATGCATTATGGTTGAAAAGGGTCCAGTTGTGGCATCACTTGGGACATAATTTTCCACTAAGGGCAATGATGCCACTGGGACACCTGGGCCTCTGCTGTATGGTGTCACTTGAGTAGTTAGGGAATCTGTTGTTGGCATCAAACTGCCTGTATCCTTCATCTTCTCCTTGGAAGATTTCTTCTGAGGCAGAGAGATAGGTGGGCCTGGTGTTGTTGGAGAGTATGGGGTCAGGGGTGAAGTTGCAGGTTCTGTGGCAGTAGAAGCAATGTCTGAGAATGCTGGGGCATCCTTGTGGGGCACAATTTGAGTGGCAGCATCTCCTGCAGTTTCAGTAGGAACAAAGCCAGGCATGGTGGGATTTCCACCCACAGAGCCATCCTTTCTGAAAAAATGCTGGTCCCCCAGGAAGTCCCTTGTAAGTAGGTGCTCATGAAGCAGCAGACCCTTAAGGATAGGCCGGTGGTTGGGCATATTCATCGGTGAGACAGTGGTGACTGAGTGGACTTCATGTTCCGTGTCTTGTGTGGGTAAGTGAGTGAAGAGATCCATATCTTCATATAATGTTTTTTTCCTTATGCTATTCATTTCTCTGGGACCTAAGGGTAAAATAAAAAACCTGATTAGGGAAACATGTTATAGTCCATTGAACTATAAAATCCTGCAAGTCTGTAGGCTACGAAAATTGTGCTTAACAAAGTGTAAGGCATTCCCCTTATGTGATTCTATCTCTCATTTTCTCATTGACAATACATTCCTTATGTCTCTTAGTAATTGTCTTGTTAAAATGGTAGCTGTCATGAAGTAGACATAAGAGTGAAATAAGGCCTAAAAATGTAAAGTTTGAAACAAGCAAAAACCAATCCAGTATGAAAATAAGAACAACACTGACATAATAGTTAAATCAAATGACATCAGTAAAAATTGTTACATGTAAAATAGAGTAGTTAAATGCTACTTAAAGGGGCAACTGAAAGGCTAACAAGATTTAATTTATAAGGTTTTGTTAACATGAATATAAATGGTATGAGATTCCCACAATACGATAACCTTTATCAACAGTTTCATGGCATCACAGTATTTAAACTAAGCTTTTAAACAATAATGGACAAAATAATTTAACTGTTTTTACAATTTTACTCAATTACTTTTGATCTGAATATAAGAAAAGAACATTATAATACATCATAAGTGAAGTCTTTCAGGGTGTTTTAGTATACTGTCAGGGAAATGTTTGCTATATAGTAGACAATTGATCAACAGCAACCTTATCAGCAGCCAGAGAAAGGGTTTGCCATGTCTTTGTAAATTTCTAAAGGAGCATAACCTTTTTTGCTTTAAAAAGTATGAGACCTTTTTTAATTTTTTTAAATTTTATTCCACAGAGGTCTCTTGGTGAGGTTAAAGTATATTTTTTACAAACATTTTACACATTTGGAATGACCAAAAAAGGAAACGTTTGGATCCCTATACTATCTGGAGTTTAAAAAAGGTCTAAGCTAAAAATGATTAATATGAAAATGTGCACATGGAAAATAAGAGCCATAGGTTGGTGCCAAATGTGGTACGGCAAATGTTCGTTCTAGATATCTTTTTAACTAGTAATTATAAAACTGGGAAAGGATTTTCATACTGATGTGGTTGTTATGATTTGAACAACAGCGTGCAGTAATGTCCTTTGTGAACATCTAAAGCATTGTTAAGTCAATAGTAAGAAAAATAACATAAATAGTGGGATGTTAATATATTTGAATTAATTGATTCAACATTTTAATTCTCAATTAAAACATAGAACCATCAGACAGTTTTAAATATACGGTTTTTTTCTCTCAACAGTTGTATAAAAATAGAAAGGACAGGCAGTGGGAAAGAGACCTTCTTGATTTTTTTCTATTTGTTCTTGTTGGTTCATGCAACAGTGTTGCATGTGTTACAGGGATGTTTCACTCTTTTAGTTTCCACACTATACTTTTAGAATTAGATAAAAAAAAAAAAAAAATATAAACTGGCACTGTACAGCAACAGGTGGAGGAGGTGGTACCTTGCTCTGGTTACTATTGCACTGTCTTTGGACCTACATCTATAGAAATTGTATGACAGACAATGCTGCTTTGAGAGTCTTCTTGTTTCATGTTGACACCTGAAATGTGTTGACGCGTAAGTATGATTTATCTGCTGCTGTCTTTAGCAGCTGTTTTGTTACATAGCAAGTAGAGTGAAATGTAACAGTACAGACTGTCAGTCAAAAAATGACCTTCAGCACCAATGGTAATCACTCTCCTTGTGTTTTTGATACCCATTCATGTGTTTTTGATACCCATTTGTTTACTCCCATAATAGAAATGATTAAACAAAAATGCAGTGTAAAGTCCTCCATACCCATCCAATTAAAGAATGACTAGCGTTGACTTCTTTGGACCAACAGTAAGAAATTTTGATTATCCAGCATGATTAAGATAAATAAATCCTTTCCTTGGCCTTTTTTTATTTTGCATAGACTTAGTCTTCAAGGATCGTTAACAAAAACCATACCTGACAATTTTGAATGTATCCTTTTGGTTTTAATAAACAGTTTTTTTTTCTTTCCAATTCTTTAAAGTGCTTTGCGTTTGTGGTTTGTCTACTATGTAAGAGTTCTCTCAGCATGATTAGTTTATTGTTCTTTTTCCAGGAGGGTTTTGTTTAATTATCCTTTTTTTACTGCTTTATTAGACCCATAAAGTAGTGTGGTTATAAAATCAACATACTATACTGTGACTTATGTGTGTAGCATTAAATCGCTAATAGTTAGTTTATTTTAAAACAAACTAATGTTCAAGTTAGTGACGTTAAACAATACTATACTGTATTGTACTATTTATAGTATAAACTTTAGAAATATTTATCTTCAGTAAATTATGTTTTTTCACATATACTGTATCTAAACAATGCTAGGAGAAATGCTATGGAAAGGCGGTGTATCAAAAGAGAACTAAAGAGCTGCACACTGCTGACATTAGAATCTATGAAATAAAGAAAACGTCTGTTTGCATATTAGGTGAAAAGATGAACTCAACACCAACACAAACAAATTTTAGCATATAAAAAAGGTAGATAAAGAAAACAAAAAATAAATGAATAGAAAAACATTGTTTTTAAAACACATTTGTATTCAGCTTCCCTACTTTAATGGAAAAAGAGATAAGAAAATATGCTATGTTTTTCAATGTTATAAAATTGTCCTCACGCAATAAATTACATGTTCAGCAGTATGTGAAATACATCTGTAGACCTAAGTAAGAGAAGATGAGATATGAAACTGGAAACATTAACGTAGCTACCACATTTCATCTAACCCTATATTTTTAGCCCATATCAGTAAAACCAAATTGAAAGCATAAACCATTAATTCCTCCAATTTTCTTCCAGGAACAGACAGAAAAGACACCAAATAACAAAGTAAAAGGACATAAATAAAAAACGGCTCCACACATTCTATCATCTTTTCTAATTTTAAACTTCACCAAAGCTTTTACCAACCACACTAGGACACAAAGATCAATCACCTCATGCTATGTGATTCTGCAGTTAAGTAACTGCGCTGTGTCCAAAAGGACAAGTATATTCCCTATTTTCAGCTGCAGTTTTCTCGGTTCGGTTACTAGGAGAAATCTAACAAATAAATTGTTTTCACTGCTGCAAGTTGTCAAAAAATTTAGACAGTATTTCAGCAAAGAGGGAATACTGGGAATAGAGGCCCTAAAATAATTAAACATTTGCCAACAGAATCTACTTCCATGTGTTGCTTCGATCAGGTTTTCTTGGTAAAATTATCAGGGAAATAGTGGAGATAACAATGACTTTATGCTTTATAATTCAACGTTTACATATTTAGATTTCTTAAAAAAAAAAAAACTAAACAAAATATCTCAATATTAAACAGTAATAGTTTTTTTCAAATGTTTTTACAATTCACAGAGGTTGCATAGTTGTCAAACATTGAGGAAAAATGTAGTCTAAGCAGGGAAAAGTTCAAACCAGGCTTTCTTGAGTTTGTTAATGTGTCAACATGATGTAATGCTGTCAGCTTTGACACATTAATTAGCTTCCATATGGGGTTTACTGTTCTCCTTAATGAGGCAGGAAAACCGACAAACAGTTTTTTTGTTTTTTCCAAGATGAAAGACATTTGTTGACACAAGCTGCAAATGAGTGAAGCGTCCCCACGGTGCCTTAAAAAAGTATCCTTACCTCTTGAACTTGTTTTGCATTTTTTCAGGGTAAATACACAAACAGAAATGTATTTATTTTATGTTTTGCTATTAATGTGGATAATATACTAACTTAAAGAAGCTCATAATTCTACATTGGAAGGAAAGTGACAAAAACTGGGAGAAAAAAATAAAGAAAACTGTGCCATGTATGTGTTGTATTTAGGTTTGTTAAATCTCACAATGACTTGATCTGAAATCAACTTTATTTCTAGCTAAAGGGTTATTATCCAGTTAAACTGTGATCCTCAAGTTTTAGTTGTTTCAAACTGATTTTGTTAATTCCACCCTTCTCACAATTAAATCAATATACCTTCACTTTCTCTGTCACGTGATTGTTGTTTTCTGTCACATATGGATTTTTTAATGCAAGAAACAACTTAAACGTTGGTCTCCTACCAACTGGCTGTACTGAATTTTATTCAGAATAAATATTTTTCCTATTTTTTCCCAGTTACAAACACTTGGGCATTGTCTCTTTTTCCTGATTCTTAAATGCAACCTTTTACTTTAAGTCCAATTGAAAACAATACGAACATACATTTAAACATGTTTACTAATGGATTGATATCTATGTTCAATTATATACCGAATAAGCCAATGTCTTATACAAGTCCTTAAATTACATAGTATGTGTCAGGTTGCAGTGAAAGCTTGATATCCTGATAATCTAAAATCAGCTCTCACTTTCTTTAGATAAAAAATGGAGGTTATAATGTTAACACACATCAGAGATTTCTGGTAATACCTTAAGTTAGTGTAAGCAAAGGTTTAAACATGAAAAAGCACTTCTAAAGCAAATCGCATCTCTCTTCTGGTCAGATTTGTTACCAGTTAAAAAAAGGTTTAACACACTTGGTGTAAATTGGTGTAAACTGTATTTATCTAGGAAAATAATGACAAAATAATACATAAGATACATTTACTCTTCAAAGACCTGTCACCACTGCAAAATATGGGTGAGGCACAGTACTTGTATCCTGGATCCCTCCGGGTGTGAAGAAAACACTTCTATATTTTATTTAGACCACATTACACATATAAGTAATGTGCACATGTGGAAAGCTGTGAGAGGGAAGCATATCTTTTAATTTAGTGGTCGCTTTTTAAATCGAAATACATAAGTTAAATACACAACCATGCTCGAAAATCCACCTCATCAGTTATGTAAAAAAAAAAAAATGAAAAAGATTCCTAACTGCTTCAGTCATGTATATACACTGTGTTTATGAATCAAGGGTAACTATGGCTCCTCTTGCAGGTTCTAACTGCTAATATCTGCTGGATTATGGGGGTGTTTCATGCCTGCATGCAAGTAAATCTATCTACTTGCAAAGCAGGTGCAAGACAGAGAGCATATTTTATTCTCCAGCTAAACACCACCTAAACTCAATCAATTCACAAGAATTATGGAGAAATTGGTACGTTCATATTGTAGAAAGCAATGGGAAAATATTTATTTTAATAGAATGGTTAAGCTGGGAGACTTTCCATTTAGAACAAGATAGTACTTTGATATCATGACGGACAGAGCTGAATGTGTAGTTGGTCAAACAAATCCAATTTATGAGATTGCAGCAGAAATATTGGGTTATGCTATGTTATTATATGTTTTAGAAGTGTGTGCCATCAAAATTTTAAAAATCCTAAATTACAATCATAATTTTCAATTGTATTGTTGAATTGGATAAAATTGTATTTAATTTTTATTTATTTTTATGTGCCTTACAATATATAAAATATTCTGAACACCAAAATTATAACTCCGAATTAGATGTTTAATTGATTAAGTCTGGAATCATTCCCACAACTCAAAGCATACACAACAGTTTTAAATGTATAACAGTATTTTAATAAATGTCAAAAACACGGGAGCCTTGTAGAAAATCATTTTTGCTCATAAAACTTTGAAAGTAATTGAATGCCCCAGCAACATTCTGCTGACGTGGAGTCATTTTAGCAGTACTGATAAAAGATTGATCAGGCTATTCAAGGGGGTTGGGTAAACAATTGTGTTACAAAGCGTGTCCCAGGCTGATTGAACTGACACATGCTTTAACATTTTGTCCTGACAAACACAACAGCACCGCATTTATCTTCCTTGGCAGCATAAGCAATTCAAAGACGTTTGTGATGCTTTAGGATGGAGCAGAAAAAATAAAAATTCCTCATAGCCTTATTCTGTCACAACAAGAGCAGCTAAACAGCAATATAAAGGGAAACTAACCATATTTGACATGTCCCACTCCCAGACAGAATAAGGAGTGTAAAGAGAAGTCTTCATAAATGATTGAAGCATACACTATACCCCCCTCTCCTCTTCATAAAAGCAAAGTACAGAGGAATCTCAAGCACACACTACTGTCCAATAAAAGCTGTAGAATAATCTTTAGCTAAGATGAATGCTACAGCTGCTTCAGACTCTTAACTAATGCCTCCTTTATGCTTTTTTTTTTTTGCTAATCTGTTTTTTGTCTCCCTCTTAGCTTCCAAGTGTGGAACAGATTTTGACCATCCAGTTGCTGTCCTTCACTCTGAATATTGAACGTACACCATGAAAGGGAATGGTAGAAGGACTGGGCTGAACTACAGTTTCTCATACACAGATCAATATAGGATCAATGGGTGAAGGCTGTGGACCTCGCTGTAGAGATTACAGAAGAGAGAAGTGGAGCTACCACATTGTCATGATCTGTAGAGCTTAATTGGGTGTTAATGGGTGGAGTTTTGATGAAGCACAGCGTTAAAATAATTTATTTGATATTTTTGCCAGCTTTTTTCCCTACCACTCTTAGGAGTGTGACAAGAAAACACCTTATTTATTTTCATTTAAGGGAAGTCTGTTTCCTGAAGTGCTAAACAGTTACCTGTATCTGACGTCATTTGGTGAGCTAAGCCTGACCTACTGCTATGAATATGAAAACTGACCAAAGGTGCACAGATTGTTGTTTTCTCCTTGCATGACCATACTGCAAAATGATTTGATATTTGTAGGATGGAGAAATCATGGTATTTCCACAGCAGAATTTGATGCATGTAGCTCTGACTTCTCAAATAATAACACTCCTCCACTGCGGTTGCTGTGATGTAGCTGTTCGGAGTTTGTGAGGTTGCCAGTAATGTAAATCACTTGCAAATCACGGCTTTTGTTATGCCTACAGTGGTTAATATAACAGGGAATACTTATGGAGAGTCCCTCAGGATCTGCCAATGAAGATGAATCTGGCCGGGTCTGACTGAGATGGGACTCTTGAGATTAAATTTTTTTTTAAGGAATTCTATATAATTTGCCTGTCCAGTTGAAAGATTTGAAAAATAAGTTTTAAGGCAAATATAACCCTGGATACTAATTGCTTTTACTTTAATTGAAGCTAATTATTTTTTGTATTTTTGGCGGGGGCTTCACTTTCAAATAAACCCTCTCCCCTTGTATCCTTTGGGCTGGACTGGGTACTTAAATGAAAGCAATGCGGACATTTGAGATTATATTATTCAATATTCAATATATGCACCCAATATGTCAGTTCTCCCTCTCACTTAATGCAGTAAAGATGAGTGCTAATGTGTTCATCTGCGCCAACGCCCACAAGGTAAACAAAAATGCATTCGTAAGAAACTAACAAGGTAAATTAATAAACCTTATATTCCCTATGATCTATTGCATGGTACATACATGTTACATATTTTAGGTTTTCATCTGCTTCTTAGCCCTCATCCATCGATTCATACCTTATCTTCCCCTTGATCAAGGGTTGGGCCAGCAACCCAATAGGAGAAGCCTATAGACTTTCCTCTCCTCAACAACTTTTGGCCAACTATTCATTGGAAATCCTAACCTATTCACTGGCCAGCAGGTGTCTTTCGTCAATCTCTGAGACTCGTGTCAAATTGCATTTGTAAAGACAATTGCAGATTTTCAGGTTTCCTCGAAAATAAAATCTTGTTTCCTCTTACTTATATGAACCGTGAGTTGTGTGTCTCATCGTCTGAGCTGAAAAGTTTAGCCTTATCACAACTCAATTGTCAAGTTGAACCGCTGGGATTTACTGCACTTGAAGAGAAAAGGAACAATCATATCAAGAAATATGTCAAAGCAGAATTAAATACAACATACCTTTTTTTTGGATTGCATTAAACAAAACCTTTTAGTTTTAATGCAATATTTGTGTTGCAAGCGTATCCTTTTTATTCTTCGCAGGGTTGTAACAAAATCATTTGGCATTAGATTTTAAGATTTGGAATAAACACAATAATTCTTTTCAAAGTGAAGGTTGTTGCTACAGAACAGGAAATGCTATCCAGCTTCTGTCAGTAAGGGAGTTTGAGACATCTATTTTAAGTAAAATCAAGCAAAAACGGTAATAAGCATTAGCTTTTATTTGCCAACATTTTGAAAGGCCTCCACTTAGATGGTCACAGCAGAACATTAAAATAATGTTTATGCACATCATCCGTAAACAAGACCATGGAGACAATTTTTATGTTTAAAGTGCTTTGAAATCACTCTTTCCTGCCAACACCTTTACAGTTATTGTGCTTGAAGGTTTTAAATCAGCCACAGACGCACTGCGATAAGATGGCACAGGCAGTGTACTTCCACAGCTAAGTGATCCTGATACGCTGTGTCAGGTCCACAAAATGGATGTCATGCCATCATAACCCTTGACACACTAGGAAGTTCCCTCAAATCATTTTGTGGCCAGACTTGTGACAAGATTCATAATAAATCAGAACAAGATGACAGATGGTAACTCTGCAGTAAGCTGTTGTCGCTCTGCTCCTTGTTTAGGCCTGATTTGGTACCGCAGGCCTGCCGGCTAAAAGCAGTAGACATGCTGCACACTCGAGGGGTTTTCTGTATGAGCCTGTTTTTAAATCGCATGACAATCTTGCTGGTTAATTAGGGCTCATTCATAAATCAAAGGTAGTTATTACGATAGAATGACATCACAGTTATTTTACCGAGCTGTGGCACGAATACAACATGAAACCATTAACTGTCCCTCGGTAGTGATTACATTCACCTTGTCAGAGCTCTACATGAATCAAAGCTTAGAAACATTTTTGGAAAAGGAAATTGTTGTGTTCTCCTACTCCATTCAGAAACAAAGTCATGTCCTATCAGTTTTAAAAGATGGTGAACCCATCACTGACAAAAATAACGATTCACAACAAATTAATATATGTTTGTTGCATTGTTGCAGCAGTTCTGTATATCACCTCTTAAATAAAAAAATATATATCAATTTTCCCAGTTCAAAGGATTTCCAAGAAGTCGAAATTTGTGTTTTTTAGGCAGTTTCCATTGTGCCAATAGAGACATTTTTTGGTCTTTTTTTTTTTGGGGCACAGTACATTAACTTTATTGTATATTTGTGGTAGGATGTATTGCAACGCAAAAACTCACTTAAGTTGAAAGAGCTTCCATCAGATGTTTAAAATATTCTGTAAACTTTGTCCACACATGATTAGTAGAACATACAGCAACAACACTGCGCGCTGGTATATGAAAGAGAGTCACAATTTAGCAACCTGCTTGACAGCGAAGCATGTTTAGATTGTCAACTTGACAATGTCAAGGAGATTATTTTAATGGACAATTGCCTTTTGCCTTGCCCTCAGATCTGTTTGCCAGAATCTGCCTGCCTTGTGTCTGACCTTGATCTGCGCCCTGACTCCCGATTCTTGTCTGACCCACAAATCTGTCTGTCGCCCATGCGCTCTTTGTTCTGACCCTGTTTTTGTCCCACAACCAACAAGTTCAGCCCCGGTCCTAGGTTACTCAATTAGGAGTATCTCACAGAGTGACTCCAGCTCCTGCATTCAGCTCTTCAGCCTGTCAAACCCAATATGCCTTAATCAAATACTGTACGTTGTCTTACAATAAAATGATATCATATATAATCCAAGCTTTGTTGTCTAATATTTCAGCTCCTCCTCTGAACATTCCTAGCCAAGCTAGTCAAAGGAGCATTGTCTTACGGTTCAGTATCAGTTACAAAAATGATTGACTGGGATAGTGTGTGATTTTGGCTACAGA
Source organism: Orestias chungarensis (assembly GCA_032876305.1). Classification (NCBI taxonomy): domain Eukaryota; kingdom Metazoa; phylum Chordata; class Actinopteri; order Cyprinodontiformes; family Cyprinodontidae; genus Orestias; species Orestias chungarensis. The sequence goes on along the minus strand of JAVLVB010000078.1, from coordinate 2,753,194 downwards.
CAGTTTGAATGCATTTTTTTTTTGTCAGAAAAGTCATTATGAAATTCAAGAAAAATGAGCAGGCAGAGGTTCATGTCCCTCATGCTGGTTGCACAGCTTTTCTTTTAATTTACAATTTTAGAAAAGCATAATTAACTTTTTCAGACATGCCAAAAAGATCCCAAGGTCTACTTGCAGATATATATTTTTTAGATTTCCTCCTTATAAAAGGTTTATAGCTCTGATGTCTGGATGTGACATTTACGACAAGGCTACAAGCTTGTGCTCGGCACTAATATGATGTGGATCTATAACAATCGCTCAGTCCACACTGGCTGCGATGACAAATTGAGCAATCACAGGGGAATGATCTTCAAGAAGGCAAGCTAAAACCTCTTCTCTCAGGTTGCCTATCTACCAAGTCATCAGTGAACACTCAGTGCATGTAAAGAGCGCTAATAAGATGGGACAAGCCACACTTGAGGCAAGCAACTGATTGACATCAATCTTCTAACATCCAGGGGTTTTATTTCCTTAATATAACAGAGGGCCACTAGAAAAGCAAATCAATAAGGATCTTCCGCTGGGCTCGGATACAAGTCCTTCAGATTATCCTTCATAATTCCTCCTAGGTCTCTCAATGGAGTTCTCAGCACAACACACTTTAAGGGCAAATTGTTTAATAGAGCGACTTTCTCATTTTCATATAATATATGCACGAACCTGCATTTACAGTACATAATTACAGGGAAGGTTGATAAAGACAAAATTAGTATTCTTTTTTTCCCTAGTAAATATATCTCTAATTGAGCTGTTAATATAAAATTCCTACCATATTTCTATGAGCACTACTAAGGTGTGGTGCTTGTCTCAGTGTAGTGAAGGCAGACTACTGATAATTAACTGATCATTTCCTTGTATTCATAAAACAACCAAAGCAACTAAATGGGACATTTGTCTCTCTATTACACATAAGGAAAAAAAGCATACACATTAGATATTCCAGTTTCTAGTGATCACATAGTACTTCTAATGGCCGCCTAGTTTCCCGAGGCACAAGGAAGAACATGTCCAGATGAAACACACCCCTATCCTCCCTCTGCCCTTTGACTTCATTGAGCGGAACCATAACTTTTCCTTTTCATTTATTACGGCCTGACGATGATTCGGTTCACTGGGCACTCTCCGTCAAAAGGACTTTAGCAAAACAGAGTTAACAGTGCTCATAAGGTATAACTTTTACAATGCAGCGGAACAAAAGCACAGTCGCTTGGTTCTGTGATTTGCATGAAATACGTGCTGAATCACTTAAGCAGCGGGAGGTAAACTGAACAATCTGAAATGAAAAGTATTTTATAATAATTAGTTGTCTGTATTTGAATTAGTAATGAATTATTACCTTTTTTATTTTCAGTAATCTGAGCTTTACCTATCTGGTTTTCCTCTTTGTCTTTTTTTAACTTTTAGTTTGTCTTCCCTAGGATGCACAAACTAAATGTGCCATATACAAGTGTAATGATGGCGGGATCCGTCACGCGCCATAGCCAAATCCTAGCTGGGTTTCAATTTACCAATGCTCTGCATCCTAGAAAATTCTTGGAGGAATGTCTCTTTCCACACTTCATTTCCTTCCATTAGAGTAATCCATCTTTTCATTTTCTTACCATTTACTCCTCTGGGGAAGTCAATTACTGTGATAAGAAAGCTTTGGGTGAAATAAGACCTACAACTTTAAAATATGTGATCTGTTATTGTACAGTACTGCAAGAAATGTGTTACATGCCTGCTAATGATTATTGTAAAGTAATGACAGCTTGAAATTGACTAATGCAACCTTTAGTCGTGAATATGCACTCTTATTGCAATCTCCCTTACCTTCAACTGCCACATTAATTGGAGGCTAATAATAACTATAGAAATGCAAAAACAACTGATAAATTCATGGTATACTGTCTACAGTTTTCTTTGAAAGAGCAGGTTATACATCTGGATTCTACCTCTGACAGCACAGACATTAGCATTGCGTTTAAAAGCTGCTTGATTGATGACAAACTCTCTTCAAATGATTTTCCTGTCCCATAACAAATCCATCAGCACACGGAAAACACTGCAAAAAAAAAAAAAAACACGTTGGCAATTTTCTACCTCATCTGTGAGCTCGCTATAAAGTGGCATGCCTACGTTGGCCATTACACTTGTCAATACCCTGTATCTCATGGGTGGGCTCTTGTTGTAACGCTGAATTAGTCACAGGCCAGCCACGAACACAGGAATGACTCATTTTAGCCTTGAGATTTCCACCCTACCCCCTACCCCCCTTTTTTTATGGGCAAAAAAATAAATAAAATGTGTGGAAAAAAAAGCAACCTACAAGATAGCTGTATTGCTTTTGGCAATAAACACAATGCTCCTTTGCTCGAGTTAATAACACTGGTATTGTCAGCGGTTTGTGCAACCATGACAGTATTTGGCTAGACCTCAGAGAAAAGTTTAAAAGTCAATGAGGTGGCCCTGCTTGGCATTCTGGTGGTGGCATTCTTTGTTGCCTTTAGTTTCAGCGACAGTCATAACAAAGCATAATACTGAGATGCTTTTTCTGCAAAGCAAACTGTCATATACTGTAAATATATGTAACCATATGCACACAAAAAGTTTTATTATTGTAGTTTTTTAACTTATTGTTTATAAGGCCTAAAATTTTATAACCAATGGCAGCACAAATCCCTAATTGCTAGAATAACTCTAATTGTTATGGATACAGTTTTGGAATACAGATAAACATTCTTAATACTTAAAACCAGTAGAAAGTATTCGAAAATTAAACAATGACCAAATGGAAAAACTGAAAAACTATATTCAAATAAGTGAAAACATTAACAATCATATTATTTTAAAGTAAAAAAAATGTGAGATTACCATAAATTACCCTAGTAAAGAAGAAGTTTATGCCATTGTTGTAAAAATATGCTAGTTTACTCAGTCCGGTAAGTACTATTACACAAGTAGTGTAATTTAAAATAGGTAATTAATATTGCTGCTGCAACACATAAGGTTAATGTTTTAAAAGAACTTCCCCAATGTCATCAAGGTCTGCCGGTGAGGTATTTCATTAAATGCAATGTGTTAAAGCAGGAAAAACATAGAAAAATCAGCATTCATACTCTACCTGCTCGGCGTAAGAGGTTCTTGTCTGCTGGAAGCTTTACCCCCTTTGCAAATAACAACACTATTTTTTATGTATTTATTTTTGGCGTTGCAAAACATGAAAACCAAAACGAGAATCTCCAGCCCTACCCTTCTCCCAATAAAAATAAAGTAATTGTGCAACTACAACTTGTTTAAAGATTACTCCCCTCATTTCTTACTTTATAATCAGATTGCTTCAGTTTAAAGCAGCTTCAGCATCACGACAAAGATCATGAGAGTTTTTCTTTGATATTTCACACTCATAGCATTATTTAAAAGGAAATTTTAATCTAAATGGCTTTTTATATTTTTTGTGTAGAGAATGCTCGAAATCTGATTTCCAAATCTTAATGATATCACCGACAGCTCAGTCAGCCTGACATTTGCTGTGAAACACAAACTGGTTTTATATATATTTTTTAAAGTTTAGATTAAAGGTCTTTTTACCTATTTCCAACCCTCCCAGCTGTTTTTTTATCATAGTCTAAAGAGTTGGCCACTCTGTGTCACTCCAAGGATCTATAAAGCCTTTTTGTATTCCCCTCCCACACACAGATGGTACACTTCTAAAGCCAGGTTTAATGTTGCCACCATAGTTTTCATGTATAGCGCTCCACACATCGTTATTCTTACAGTGGAAAATGTATGCCTATTTATACAATCGCAGTCACAACCTATAAGTGTTGAGGTAGGTCATTAAAGTAGTCATGCTGAGTCACGCGTCCGACAGATAATAAAGACAGCACTTTAGAGCACTTTTCTCAGAGAATAAGCCTGAGTATTTGGCGTGATGTCTCCAATTGTGGTCTTGGCATTCTGAGCTCTTGCTTCAGGCCAGAGCTGCTCATTTTCACATGGTGCCATGAAGAGCTTGTTAGAGAGTCATGACTTGAATATTATATTTCATCAGTGATTCCTCGTATGGCTGTGAGACTGCCAGACAGCGCAGATCTATAAAATAACCTGTGATCTTCTGCTGCAAAATGAAATATTTCTGCAATATTCTCGTCTTCAAAACTAAGTTTTAAATGAGGGAGAAATGATTTATGGTACAGGGATTTCTGAAAGAATAATGGACTAATCATATTTGAGGGTGAATCTTGACCTTCCTGCATTTATTGTAGTGGATGAGAGAAAACGAGATTAGCGGAGTTGAAGATAAAACATTGCTGTTTCTGTACTGACAGATTCAAAGCAATAAAAGTGTTTTATCTGAACTATGCTGAAGCATGTGAGTGGAATAAAGTATAATTGGTCATAAGCGCTGGAAAGAAAAAAATGAGAAAGGCAAAAAGTGCATGAACAAAGCTTTAAATTGATGAATGTTTGACACATAATGGTTCAATTTCTTTGAAAGAAAACGGTGACAATTCAGACAGAAACCTGTGCAATTAGGTTATCATTCTTGGAGGGCTGATGTTAGTTTTTCCTTTTAAACATGACAACCAGAAAACCAAATCTGACGGAAGAGAAAAAAGGGAATGCAAGACAGCATGCATTTGTTGGATGAGTGATGCGCCACTTCTTAACAATGGTCTTTTTTATGTCACTTCAGACATTTCTTAAACATGTTTTATCATAGTCTGTGTTGTCGTGGTATTTAATATAAGAGTCAAGCCAGCCTAAGCAATTATTCTACCCAAGTATCACATAATACCTTCTTTGCAAACACCTGTAGCATCATTGTATAGCTGTACAATCATACAGCATTTAGTCCAAGAAACATTGGCAGCATGTGGCTTATTGTTGGAAATAAATTTTGCAAAGTAAATAATAAACCTTTCCTGCATAAATGTACTTACAATTATAAAAAAAATGTGGGCTCTCAACAATTTTTTTATTAGGTGGAGCTTGTATGTTAACAGTATGAATAAAAGGAGGTTTGCTCTTTTGTTATTATTATTATTTTTTATTTTATCTCTATTGTATCAAAATGTTACAGATTCTTTACGATGATCTGTTCATTGAAGAAAAAAAAATGTATAAATTGACAAGAAAAATTTATAACTTGACAATATTAATACTGTTAAATTTGTGAAGATCAGTATCTTTAAGTTAGAAAATATGTTATTTTGCACTAATTTATATGACTCTGGCAGTATTGAAGCAAAGTCCTGATACAAAACAATGTAATAGTCCTCCATAGACAGTGATTAGAGTGTTTGGAAATTGGCGTGAGCAGCCATGTCAATATGCTGCGTCTGATGCTGAAATTGGTTTTATGGGTTTTGGCAGAGGGATGGCAGAGAGCAAAGCCAGGTGAGAGCCTGTGAGTATACAAGTCTCAAATTATAAATGCTGTAAAGCAAAATAAAAGCTGACTATTTGGAGGTGTGGGGAAAAAATATTGACTCTGACTGTGATGGATGAAGCTGCCTACTGAAGAGGGGTGAAAAAAATAGTCCCCTTTTAGAGCTGAAAGATAAACCCATGGACAAAAAAGTGCATTTTAGCTGTTGTTGAAATACATAGCACTTCATGTTATTTTTTATTTTATTAATTTAAGTTATTTATTTAAAAATGTTTGTCCATTTTAAACCTAAACAGTAAATGTTGGAATTTCACATTTAAACCATATTGCATAGCTTGCACAGCTGTTGTTGCCCTTGGTCATACAGTAGACTAAGAACATGAGAATCACCACTGCGTATGCCTGTGACATACTTTTGAGACACAGCAGTTTTAATGTATTTTACAAAGAATTGGCAATGTCAGAAAAAAAAAATCATTGTAGCTATTATATAAATTAAATTAAAAATAAATCGACTTGACAATTTAAAAACTGTTCTCATAAAATTAAGCTAGTAGCAATTCAACTAGTTAAGTTAAAGTTAAATCAGTTTTTATTTGCCAGGTACATACAGAACATACTAGGAATTTGTTTTGGTGTAATTACACTGAGGCAGCCATTTGCGGTGCCAGGTAGGCAGTAGCGCAAAGGGTCTTGCCTAAGGACCCACACTGGATGCTGTGGTGTATTTTTGCCATGGGCTGGATTTGAACCCCTGACCTTCCCATTGGAAATCTTGCAACATACCACTTGAGCTATCCAGCCGCCGAGCTGCTTAATACAAAAAAAAAAGAATAGTTAAAATGAATACATACACAACCCCCAAAAAAAGAACAGAACCAACAACGTAATGGTGTCACAATGCTGTTTGAAAACCAAAAGTATAAGAATAAACATGAAGTAACCACCCCAAGGCAGGACAAGTGTCCTTGTTTCGGGGCAGGGTAGTTACATTTCCTCTTCTCTCTACTCTGTGGGGAGCTGCTCTCCGGTAAGGGGCAATAGTGATCACAGCCACTGTTGTGGCAACCAGCTGCAACAGTCTATGCCGCCGACATGTGTCGAGTTCGTTCTCCTCTCCTTCAGAAAAATGGCAGCGCCGTCCAATTAGAGAAAGCCTTGATTTTGAAAATGCATCATTCAAAGATTTTTTCTGCAGTATTAAAAATTTATTTTAATGCTTACTCTTTGGCCAGAATACAGTCAATGGTAGAACAAACAACAGACTGAATATTTACTTTAGATTTAGGGCTTCTTGAAAGTGGCAGTTCTCATCTTCCTGGGAGGTAGGGTCTAAGTGTGCGGATGCTTTCCAATGTAGCCGGCCAAGACTACTGAACTAAAAGTGGAAGAAGTGTATCAGGATACCCGTTTTTACAGCAGTGTCATTTTACATTCCTCTTACTACTATAGCTAAAAGTGGCTTGCTCCAAATAATTCTAGGATAATTATTATTTTTTGCCAGGCTGCATGTTACCTGTACGCATTCAGTCCTTTCTAGCTGGAGCCCAATACTCTAGTAAATGTACATTCATCTCATCTCTGAGTTTGTTAAGCTTGCTTTACTTTAGACAAATCCTCCACAGATAGTTGGGACAAGTTGTGGACTCCACCATTAAACCTAAATCTAACAGGGGTATGACGATATTTGGGCTCATACGGCCGTCTAAAACTAAAAACAAAATACACCGTATATAATATATATTGATGAAAATATCCTTTGCAAACATTGTTTTTAAATAGTTTCCCAGATGGACAAACTAATTAATTTTGTTTTTCTATAGTTTTTTTTATTGAAGACAAAACTAATTATTTGAAAATAATTGCGCATAAGCCACACATCTTTCTAAACCCTCAACCAAACCTCGGTCAGATGTATAGAAAACAGAAATATTTAAGCCCATGTTTGATGCCCTCACTCTTTGGTTTCATTTCAAAAACTCCTGTCATTTTTAAAATAAGATATTTTTTGATACCTTGTGTTTAGGAACAAATATTAACACAAACATTATTTTGGGGGCCTATGTCTATCTAAGTCTGACCCTTGCCTGAGCATGGTTATAAAATCGTGGTTCACAGTGCGGCTTCCTGGAGTGCATCTACAACTAGAGTTAAAGGAACTTGACCAAATTAAAGTATAGAGTTATTTTTTCAAAAAACAACTATTGAAAAAGAGCAGCTGGAGGTCAAACACCCTTTCTTACCAAAGACAATACTGTCCATTTCTGTTGCCCTCTGCAGCTTAAGTCAATGCAGTTCTCCCCACTAGGACGATTACGTTCACCAACCACTGTGATAATTTGAGATTAAGGTTATTTTTCTTTAAATTCTGTTCAACCTTACAGCGTTGACCCTGTTTTTCACCAGCTTCAAGCAAAGGTTAAAAGGAGATAAAGTCTAAGCTGTCCAAACAAAAACATGAAATTGCCACTGATGACAATAACAGATAATGGTGAATCAGCAGGGCTGTAAGGAAGAGGCAGCATAAAAATAAAAAATAAAATAAAAAACACAAAGAGGAAAAGGTAACCAATGAGTTGGATTTGCTTTGAGGTTTCTGCTTTTTTAGAAGTTTTCTGATAATAAGTAGATCATTTCAGATTTAGTTGTGGAATTGCTTAATTATATACCCTATATTGCAAATGTGCTACATTGAAACTGTAATCTTGGGGAGATTTTATATGATAGTTGTCAAAAGTCTGCAGATCATTTGAACCAATAGGACAATTATTCATTGTGCCCATTAAAAATCTGGCATTTGTGGAAAGATGGCATAAAAAATCCAATTGTGAAGATGATCAGAGAAGTAGTCCTTTAGAGGAAACTACAAACAAGGAAATCGCTACTCTGATTAAATCAAAAAACAAATGGATCTAGATACTGTTTATCCCAGTCAATGTGGACTACACATTTCAATAATAAAAGATGGTACTAGCACCATCTTGCCAAGGAAGATGATTAATTAACACAAGAATAAAAAAAAAGCTGGCTAACATGATGACAAAATAAAAAGCAATTCTTTTTAGACTTTACTCTGTAATTAACAATCTTTAACAATAAATAAAATATGTTTAAAGATGTTGCATTCAATATTCTATACCTTAAGCTATTTCAAAGAAAACAATGAGCAAATAGATCCTCTATCAATGTGCAAAGCTGAAACAAACATATTTGCAGCTGTAATCATAGTAAAATGATGTTCTAGGATGAAAGGTTTGTGGTTTTGATTACCTTCTTATTGTAAAAAGAACAGTAGGTTTTTGTTCTCTTTATTATAAATTAGTTGAACTTCTTATTTATGTTACCCTATTATTATTTCTTTTGGAAATCAATCAATTAATTAGGTGATTGTCATAGCTTTTCCTGTGAGTCTTTCACATTTATGAAAGCTTTGCTTTAAAAAAAACAACAACAATGTCGTAACATGTGACTACAACTGTTCAGATTTCATCTTCTTCGATTTTTTTAAGAAACAACTAGACCTTTCTTCATTCACCTAGAGCATATTATTATGAAATGCTTCAAATTACTATATAATGGGTCAACGTTTTTGCAAAAAGGAAACCTGAAACTCTAAAAGTAAGGGCAAATGGAAATAATTAGGAGTTTTTGGTGTGTTTTTTTTGACAAGTTGCAATTATTGTTGCTGACCTTAAGAATTTAGAAAAAAAAGCTTTCACCCTTTTAGCCACAAAATATAAACTTAAGTTCCAGGATCCTTGTGAAAAAGAAGAATAATCACCGTTAAGTTTTTATGACCCTTTTTTTCCCCCGTACTTTTCTAACTTTGCAGAAATTGTATTTCAAGCTTGGGCACCCTAAGACGATCTACAAACACATGTCGCGCAAGAGCAAATCCATGTGGAAGAGACTGCTGTGTGAAAAATAAGGCTAAGGAAATTAAAGGTTTAGCTTGAATGGACTAAAGGGCCAGAAATGGATTTATAGTGCCCAGTGAATCGTTCTTGTTTCATCCCCGTTAATATGCATTTTTAATGGTTTGTCTGTTTCTGTTTCAGCAATAACAATGCTTTCATCAGGGGGTCTTTCATCCTCACCCTGTCTCCTGCAACTAAACTGTTGTGTGGGTGGCTGCAGCGTTAATGCAGTTTTATTAAATATAGCTCCCTGCTATCAAAAAAACATACAAAGCGATATCCATGATGAGCACCTTCACATATGATTTCACACTTTACATTATTTAGAAAATACCCCCCTCTATAATAGCAGGCTTCTCCATTTCGTTACCTGTTATTTCTGAAACCTTTTTTTAGCATTTACACATTATATATAGAACATTTAAAATAACTTTCTCACCAACCTGGTAGTATGCTGCAGTGATTGTTTAGAAGATGTTCACTCAAAATGGCCTGCCCAAATTAAAAATTTTGCAATATAACTGAAGCCTAATCAGACTGGGCAGAGGCTGTCTATAGACCTCAGTTTTAAAATTTATATTTTACCTGGGCGATTATAACGTGTATTTTTGTGTTTATTTTGTTGCCTAATTGCATTTAGAATTTGGTAGCTGGACAGATGAAAGGGCACAAAAAGAAGGGGTGAGAAACCTGTGTTAAGGAACTAAACCCAGTGCAACTGCGTCAAGAAGAACGCTTCTGTATCTAGTGAGTTTGCTCTACCTGGCTGTGTTTTGATCTAAACCAAATTTTATGTTGATGACCATCCCGGATAAAAAAAAAAACATTTTAGATTCAAATCTTTTATAGCATATAAGAAGTTGTCTTCCCGGATTTATCTGTTTTTAACTTCATCTGGTATCTCATCAAAAAAGGTCAATCTCCCACATTCCGATGATACTACCACCACCATGGCCGTCACCTGTTTCGGTGCCTTCCATCAGGCCGACGCTTCAGCCACATGAAGACCCGTACGACCAGGCTACAGAGAAGCTTTTTTCCAAATTCCATTATTCTCATGAACAATTGAACAATTCATTTATATATTTTTATTACTTCTATAGTTTTTATACTGCACAAAACTGCACTTTTAAAAAAATATATAAATTATCCATGCTACATGTTACAAATGTTTCTTTACTGTATTTTTCGTGCCTTTACTGTATTTTTCGTGCACTGCAAGCATCTACGTAACCAAAAACAAATTCCTTGTATGTGTGAGCATACTTGGCCAATAAAGCCTGATTCTGATTCTTATTCTGATTCTGATTCTGATGTATCAATGTGAAAATAGGGATTTGAAGCAGATTTTTACCGTATTCTTCCAGTCCATTATCATTTTGCATGTAAGGTAAACAAATTATTATGGTTTTATCTGGCTAGGGCACACTAGTCTACGTGTTTGCTGATTTCCCAAAGAGAAAAGACAACAAAGTAAAAGAAATGTTGTCTTTTACTGCTTTTCTTTCAACTATGAGCTTGTACTTGCCATTTTTTAACAAAGGGCAAAATTTTGGAGTTTACCTGGACAGCCATGTACAGGTGGCTTTTTTTGGTGATCCATGCTCATTTGTGAATGAGAACCTGTTTGTTCCTTGCCTTCCTCGTAATAACAGTGTTTGGTCATTTCCCTTGTGTTGCACACCTTGAGGCCTTCACAGGACAGCTTCATATATAGTGAGACCTTAAAGTCCAACACGCAATTTGTCTTTATGTCTGTCTGAAAAATGCTAAAACCCCTGCTTCCTTTTTCTTCAAATTTATGATTAAGCATTACTTTGTGTAGGTTTATCTCATAAAATCCAAATCATATGAAGTAAATGTAATGGATACAAGTAAAATTGCATGTAATCTACAAAGTGCAAGGGACATGCTCTTTCAATAGGACATACGTTGACATTTTCCCTGTCTTCTAACCACCGCCTACTTCAAGCTTACACACAAATGCCTCTTGATAAAAGCAGCTCATATAAAACAACACTTCATCAGTAGAGGCTGAGTTTTTTTTTAAAGGCCCTTAAGATTTCAACCCCAGTTAATTGGCCTTGTTAGAACACTGTGAGTGTTTTAATAATGCAGAACCCAGGGTTCAGTTTGAAATTATATGATTATCGACAGGTGGGGGCGGCACGTATTTCTTCAGCAGCTACCCTTACGAGGCAGAGCTTTATCAATACTGTTTCAGACTTCTGGCCTACAAGATAAAATATTTAGTGTAATATATAGATTTTTCTGTTTTTTTGTTTGGTTATATTTTTTTCTCTGTCAAAACCAAAGGTTTATTGTACTATGGATCCAAAATACAGGAACATCTGTGTATCATGGTACCCTAATTTGATATAACCTCATTATATAAAACAAAGCATCTTATTTACACTTTTCTAGAATAATGTTCTTCAATCCAAATCTTAAGGATTAAATGATATTTAGAGCATGCTAAATTAAAACAACCCTAATTGGTGACCAATACAATTTCTCCAACTATGAGGTGAATATTGCCTAATTTTCTTATTTCCTGTCTTGTATTTTTCCATTGCTCTTTGAACCCTCATGTCAGTCTAAAGGAGCTCCTCAAGGTCATTAAAGGAAGCAGGTGGTCACCACACCCACACCAGCCCAGTCTCTTGTAATATCACACATGTGAGAGCCGTGCTTCAAAGCAAATACTCGACTGTGCAGCTGTTTATTCAGTAGCCGTGCAGGAGGTGAACAGCTCTTTATTAAAGCTCTGTTGTTTGTATAAACAGAAAGAACCTGTTGTACGTTTATTAACTGAAATCTACTGATTGTTTATGCTTTGTTTTTTTTAATTTGTTAAAAAGAGGGTTATTGTAAGATGTCCTATAGCATGGATTAGCAGGGGTCTAAGTATGACAAAAGAAGTTGTCAGGGATTCTTTTCTGTTCTTGTTGTTGTTTTTTGAAAGATGGGTGAACCTACATTTCGGTTTAAAAAAATAAAACGGCTCATCACCAAGGTACCACTCCATCAGAAACATTCAGATCTAAAAATACAGCAAGAAAAATAACATTGTGTATGTAAGTCGTACCCAGAATACGTTTTCTGTTTCTTATTCTGAGGTTCAGTCAATGGGTTCTTAGCATCAATCTGTGTGCATTGTATGAACTGTAATCAAATATTACAATAAACCATTGCTGGTTATTGCTGAAAATTTGGTATCTGAGTATCTAAGTTTTGTTGTTGTTGTTGTTTTTGTTTTTGTTTTGTTTTTTGTATGTAACACTACCCATATTTTTTATGTTTTTGAAACACCTAAAGTTCCAACAAGGGTTCGGAATTTCATTCTACTAATCATTCACCAGAAATAATGAAGTAATATGAAAAAATATTAGTAATAATATTAGCTAACTTCCACTTCCATGTCTGCATAACAAAGAAAAGTTTTCAGGAAGCCATCAAGGCTTATCTGTATCTATCCTCTGGCAGGTTTTCTCAAACATGACCCAAAAACCTCTCTCTCATCTGTTTTTCAAAGTGATGTGGCCTGACAGTAGCAATATCATGCATGAGGCAGAGTGAATAATTCAGGGTATTTTTTTTAAACTACAAAAGACCAGGGGAGAGTGAGAACTCATCAATGGCGGATAAAGGGATTGTATGAATAAGAAATGCCAAAAAATAGAAGCAGACAAACGGATTCTGATACCCCAGTGCCATCCACTTTACTGCACTATCATATTACATGTTTATGTACTTTACCCTGTATGTCCCAAAAAAGATTTTTATAGCCGAGACCAGTTCAAAGGAGGTTATAGGATTGAGGTGAAGAGATTTTTAATGATGACTAACCCTGGCTGCTAATGCCTCCGGCCACTCTGTGACTCACTTTAGCTCCTGTCAAAGTGAACTCTGATCAAGCCTGTCCAACACGGCCGCCGTGCAGAGGGCTGAAGGGAAGTAACGCAGATGAGACAGGAAAGGAGAAGGGTGCAGAGCATAACTACGGGAGCGGCCAGGAGGCATGTTCTGCTAAGATCTGGCAGTTTATGGTCACTGCATTTATCACAAATGTCAGCCTTCATCACTGCTGAGCTGAAACACACAGCCCACATGTGGAAAGTGTAAGGAATAGGATTGAATAAATACTGTACATCAGTGAAATGGAAGTGCTGGCTGAAAGATGCAGATGAGGAAAGAAAGTATGAAATAAGATAAAAAAATAACTAATAATGGCAACAGATGTTTAAAACCATCTACTTAGGCTTTATTTTAATGTCATAAATAAAAGTCCTGCAATAGTTTAGACCATTCTGATTACATTAAATCAAATTTATAAAAAATAAGTGTTTGATTATTCAATGAACTGGGCAGACTTAGAATTATTATCTTAAAACTACCATTGCTGTGTTTACGTATCTATTAAACATATAAAATATGCTATAAATGTATGTTTCTAGAGTGCACTGATGTTAGCCACAATTGTGTTGTTTCAAACAATATGAAGGAATTTCTAAAATCTGATAAGTGAGCAAAATGAAAGGCCAGGAAACCCATTTAAGATTTAGTTCATTTTTGTTCAGGATTAATTTAACATTTCCTTTTTAGCTTTTAGCATTAAAGTCAGCAGTCTTACTTGACTGAATGGATTATTTGAATTAAAATGTTTGATATAGCATTTGATAAAACATAAAAATGTGATTAAACAAATACTTTAGCTGAGAAATACCTACCTACCTCTAAGAACTGATTACTGGCTTGAAATAAGGCAAATTGCTACACGATGTACTAATTAAGAAGCCATCGAGAGATACTGGATTATAAAATAGCTATTATCTTCACCATCAAAACCCCTTCAAAGCCATTTAATTAGCCGTGACACCACTCATTAGTTTTATTCATCAGTTTCAGGGGGACAATTTGTTTTACGTCTGCTCTCTATAGCATATTTCTCTGTCATTTTAAACTGTATATGTACTTGTGATTCTATCTTTATTTAAGGCAACTCACACTTTGGAAGCACTGATGCAATCGCACATAATACAATGCATGGGATATTCACGGGCTCTGCAGGTATGTGTGTAACAGAGAAAAAGAGAGCGAGGTGGAAAACCGCGAGGCTTGAAATTCAAGATACTACAACATGTAAAAGATTTCCTTAAGAAATGCTCCATATTTTCCGAGTGTATATTAACTGAAGCAAATAACATGACACCTAAGGCAATACGGCGGAGTGTTCAACAGATGGTTCATCTTAGTGGAAAGAAGTTTTTAAAGGCCAACAGATACATAGAATTACAGATGAAATACAATCCTTGTTAATCAGAAAAATGGAAAGCAAGTTATAGGGAATTGGATGCAGTACACTTATACTGCATATCGCTTCTTAAATGTTCAATTTGCTAAACCTGCAATATTTAATAAATTGCTTACCTGTCGTCAGCCAAAGACTGGTAACATAAAAAATTAAAAACTATTGAATTGCCTTGTTTATTTATTTTCAAGACAGGATGATCCTACATTTTCTCTCAGCCAGAATTTTGTAGGATTATCTCAGTGTAACTCAAGGTTAACTGTGTTTGTTTTATGACAGTTGTGTATGAAACCACGGTTTTTAAAAATGCTGGAGGTCTTATTGGGACTTGCAGAGTGTGACTTAAATATTTAAATAATATAAGAGACTGTTTAGGGGTGTTACAGTGTCAGCTGTCAGCTCTACAAAGTCTGCCAGCCACCCTCACGCAGCTCTGCCTACCTGTCTACTCTGTCCCGTAGGGAGTTTTATAAAAAGGAATCTGTACACATCAGTGTGTCTGTGCTTAGAAGTGTGCTACACACAAGGTTAAAGGGACAGCAAATTACGTGTAAGGCTGTCCAGAGAGAAATTTGGTGATTCTGATCTTAATTCAACCTGAATGAGTTGTTTTTCTTTGTTTAATTTATTTTTAAACAGCATATCATTATGGTTTTCCTTCATTTTTAGATGGAGAGTAGAAGAGTGAGAGAGAAGAAAAAAAGCTAACCTAAAACGGAGATTTTTAGCATCATTTGAGTCTAGGAGAATTAAACTTTTCTACCATGTTTTTAAATTCTGGAGTCAAAATAGAAACACATTTACACATGCGTTTGCCCGTAAGGCTTTTTGTCTAGGAAAGAAAAGGATGGAATCATGAAAAAAATCTGCATGCAATCAACCAAAATGGGAATGTAAATAAATAAGATATTCATTTACAAATATGTGTGAGTGTTAGGATAAAAAAGATAAATATATGAAAATGACGCCAAATTTGATATTTTAATAAAACAATTTGATTAAAAAAAGCTTTTTCACTTTTAATCAGTAACACATATTATAGATCAGGGGTACTCAAATAGAAATGATGAGGGGCCACTTTGTTTTCAGTGAGTCAAGGGGCCATTTATTGGAACCGTGTAATGTATCATAACAATATAACATATGTATAACATTTATAACACATTTTATAACATAATATTTCCTTTTTATTAAAAACAAAAATATTACCTAAAATAAAAATACAATTTTAATTTGGGCATATATTAAAATAAATAACAAAATAAAACCAAACATAACCCTGTTCAAGATCCCCCCAAAAATAAATGTCCTTCAGGTTCCCATTTCTTGTGATTTGTTTAACAAAGTATGCATCTCAAGAACTATTTCACATTTCTCAAATGTCCCCATTAATGGAAGAAATGGCCTCTTGTTTCTGTGGCCGATGTTTCAAACCTGGGCTTAAATGGATACACACTGATGCATGTGCTCCTTGGTTTGGCGTCTCCGGTACTGATTTTTAATTATGTTCATATTTGAGAACGCAGATTCACATCTGTATGTGGAGCCGAACATGGTAAGGATGTGAACTTTCTCTCCACTCTGGTTGGAACTGAGTATGGATGCTGCTGTCTCGAGTTTGGGGGGGCTGTAGTCCTATCTGTTTATCGTTGCCATGGAGGCAACCCCCAGCCTCGTGTTGAGATCGATTTCAAAATAAAAGCGCGTGATTGAATATATATATATATATATATATATATATATATATATATATATATATATATATATATATATATATATATAGTGCTTTATAATATAATTGATATGGTATTGGTATGTGCTTCTTTCATGATTTAGATCATTTTATATGGGAATCTTTAATGGTGATTCTGCTGTGCTCTAGTTTCTTAAGTGGGTGCTCTCTAACATCCCTTATTCTTCACTGTTAGCACAATTAGTGATGAAGTCTCTCTCTCTGGCCTGTGGTGTGAGGAAGGGGAGCATGTCTTAGACTGGCAATATATATTCAGCTAACTACGTATATAAATGAAATTTGCACTGTAGGAGTAAATGGTGATCTGAAGAGTCATAGTCATTCAGCTATATCTCATACAACGACATTATGCATTCATAAAACAAGCCAGACACATGTTCTGCATATGAGTCAAGCGGTGGAGATAACTGTCCACCTTTCTCGAGAAATGCTTTTCTTCTCAGCTAGAGATTGCACTTAGAGTCAATGAAATCAGTAATTGTTTAAATAATATTGTCATTTATTGAATATAAGTGTATGCTTAGGTTATCTAATATCTAATGAAGTTAAAATGCCTGTTATATTTATTTGTGTAAGGATAATATAAAAAAATTAAGTGACTTCTGTTTACTCAAGTGCTAGTCAGGTCCAAATGGAAGGCATCAAGATTGTTTGTGGAAGTAATAAATTATTGAAATGTCTGTCAGAAGCTAGAAACAGAGTTTGTTCTGATTTTGCATACTGCTGATGCTGCAGAGAAATTCACAATGGAACACTGTAATGTCATAAAATGTAGGTTTACTGAGCAAGTGAGCAACTATGCAAGAGAAGGAGATTTTCTTTCCGTTCCGGTATACATTTATAGACATCAGCATTATATTTACTGCTATGAGCATGTTTTTTACCCAAATTTTTTTACATAGAATAAAAAAAAAACTTCTAAAAATGTATTTATTTATTAATTTATTAATTGTTTTCATCTTTCATACTTTAGGATTCTGTTAGGCAAATAAGCTCTTAATTACAGAAACTGGTAGGATTTTAATTATCTAATCTTGTTTTAATGGTACCAATTGCTTTTGTTTAACAGTAGCTTGCCAGGAAGAAGGGCATAGATGGAAGGAGAAAACATGCAGCAAATAGCCTAAGTCTGGGAATTAAAACAAGGGGGACTGTAGCCTCTTTATATGTTGTGCATGATCTACCACTGCGCAACACTGTGCCCTAAATAGCTAATCTAAGCAAGGTAAATTTTTGTATCCTACCACCGACCCTAAGTTGCATTCTTCAATACTGTTGTCATGTTACAGCTACACACTTATAGTAGAGATATTATGTAACATACCGACATTAAGCCATGCATAGTTTTAAATAATGTAAGGAATGCCTTTTTTTACGTGAATAAAATGTTTGAGACGCATTAAGTATTCAGTGTCATGGTCCGTGTTTTTGGTTTGGTTCAGTTTGTTGTTGTTATCATTATTTATATTTAGTTATTGCTTTGTTTAGGTTATTTTCTAGTTTGGTTGAGTCTTTGTTTTCTCCCTCGCTGTCTGCTCTCTCTTTCTCCCTGTATGTGTGTGTTCCTTCAGTGTTCTCATCATTCACATCTGTTCTATATAATCCAATCATCTTCTCCTCCAATCCCGCCCCGGTTCCTCTATACTTAAGCCGCATTCATTCACTCACCGCTGGATCGTCTGATTTCCCTCCTCGTCTCTCTGGGTCATCTCTTGCTTGTTCCTCTACATCTGGTATGCACTTTGGTTTTGCTTTCCTGTAGTCTCCGGTTTCCTGTGCTTCCTCCCTTGTGATAATTATTGTTGTTATTTTGTCTATTAGTTTATTTCCCCCTTCCCGTGTTCTTTAGCTGGTTTGTTTATTTTGATTTGCTTATTCATGTTTGTAGTTCCCGCGACTCGCTTCTGTTCACTGTTTGATTATGTTCCGCGTCTTAGTTCTGTTTGTTTACGTTCCGTCTCCGGGTTTTTCTGTTCCGTTTCCGCTTTCCCTTTGTTCCGGTTCATGTTCTGTTCATTATCCTTCCCCAAAATAAATTATTTATTTCCGCAATTCCACCTCTGCTCGAGTCATTGATCGCAACTTGACATTCTGTATCCCTGTGTCACTTTTTGTTAAGCGACTGTCTTTCCAGTTAGAGCTACAAATTATTCAAGGTATGTTTCTACCAGTTTTGCATATTAAGAGATTTTAGTTTGGAAGAAAAAGCTACTGGCCAGCCAGATTGCATACTTGGCACTAGTAAACCTGTCAAGTTGTGCTACAGATTCTTAAAGTCTTGAATTTTTAAATCTTTCCAACACATAAATATACTTTAATTAATACGACTCAACTATAGCACTGACTGTGTGTTTGGGGTCACTATCCTACAGCAAGTTCCAAATCCTCTCATGATGGAGTCAACTCTTGCTATCTTCCTGATCAACCTGTTTCCTGTTTCTGGTAAAGAAAACCCTTCCCATGACAACCCTTCGTGTTGCCACCACAATATTTTGCAGAAGAGCTCACAGTAAATTGTATTGCGATTCATAACAGTTTTAATGTATATATGTAAATATAATGGCGCGGTACTGTCACTGGAGCACATTCTTCCATACATTTACTGTGCTCTGCTGATGGCTTG
Source organism: Orestias chungarensis (assembly GCA_032876305.1). Taxonomy (NCBI): domain Eukaryota; kingdom Metazoa; phylum Chordata; class Actinopteri; order Cyprinodontiformes; family Cyprinodontidae; genus Orestias; species Orestias chungarensis. Next base: position 2,734,174 of record JAVLVB010000078.1, on the reverse strand, counting down.
TAGAAAAAAAAGTATTTAACAGACTTGTGGAGTCAATAACCAAAAGTTTTACTGAACTTAAAGTTTTACTTAAGATTCTACCACCCACATTTTTATTGATCTTATTCATAAAGTTTAACTTACTTGAAGGTCTTCTATTGATGGTATTTTCCAACATTATTTCACATATCAGCTATTTTCATGCCTAAATTAGATTATGCATATGTGGCCTATTTAATCACGTGGTAACCTTTAAAACCAAAGAGGTACACTGCATTATATTTAAGGTTTTTCAAAGCAAAAAGTCAAAGGGGTGAATAACAGTATTTTATTATTTTTTATGTAATCCCATTTAAGCTAATATGAGCTTTAAAGCTATGCATTGGAGTTATTTATCAAACAAATGACCCTTTGTCCATCCTCCTGATCTTAAGCAGTTGTTTGGTATTATCAACTTGAAAATGTATACTAAAAGAAGACAAGAGCTCAGAGGGACAAATGTGAGTGATAGAGACAGCGAGTGATGCTCCGAGAGATGGTGGCAGAAAAAAGGCTAGCCATCCTGCAGAATTTTAATTACTGCAGGCAGAAGCACTTCTCATTCACTAATCTCTGTTATGGTGGGATTTATTGGGCTTACTGATACTAACAAATTGATCTCCCAAGAAAAGATACCCTGTTTAAAACAAACCTTGGAAGTAACGGTAAATAACAGTTCCTGCAACTCTAGGTGTAAACGGAGCCGACTCAATTTTAAAATCAAGTCAATCTCAAAAAGAAGAAATAACAGAGATCTATTATTATCAAGCATTGTTATTTTGTATTTTGTGAATAGAACTCCCAACAAAAATGTAGTAGTACAAGCATGGATTTTTTTTAGCACCAAAGGTCAATGCCGTTTCAAAGCCAATGCAAGCTGGAAGTAATTATCAAGAATTCTGCCCCAGCTGTGATTTCAAAGGACTGCACTTATGACACCCCCTCACCCCTCCTATTTCTTCGTCTTTCCCCTTCCTGACATTTCTATTATAGAGAAACAGCAACTCAAGTATAGCATGCTTCTACCGCCTGGCTATATCCCCTCTGACTTAATCCTCCTGGCATTTCGGTAGCCAGCTCCCCTTCCTTACACTTGCCAAACTGTTTAATATTCAATCCACACTGGATGGGATTACTATGCCATGGGTTAGTGGGAAATTCTGGTGGGGTATGGCCTTATCAGTGTTTATGATTCAGGGCAATTTTTCTCTTATTCCTCTTTGGGCATTAAGGACGTAACTTGATTTGCCTGTTTAGTGTGAACAGGGATTGATGAGAGGTCTGAGCCTGCAGCAGGAGTCCCTAATGAACAAATAAATCAAACATCTCTCTGCGATTGAGTCAGTCTCTCGGATCTCGCAAAGTCACATAAAATCAGACTTACTGAAGACGATGATCGGAGGGGACTAATTGAATTGCAGTGGATGCACGGACACAGTGCAATAAAATCTGCCCCTGGACAACCTCGCCTCTCACCTCACTGCATATTTTTTTCTTTCATTTCACAGCCTGGAGTCAATTTCACAGCCTGTAATCTCCATATGTTTATCTACAGAAATGTAATTTGTGTTATTAGTGCCAGTGGTTCGGCCGCATGCTCAAGTGCGCCCACTCGCTCTGAAAAAAGAAACACATTTCCCCAGTCCACAATACACAGTTAACAAAATTTAACTAGAGCAAACGTGTTACATAAACTGTGTTTTATAAAAGTATTCATACCTTCTCAAATGTTTCATATTTTGTTGAGTTAAAAACATATACTTAGATGATTTTTTCTTTTTTTTAATAACATGCATTTGTATTCATAATTCTGAAATCTTATAGCCCTGATTAAAATCCAGCAGAGCAATGGACCAATTAGTTGCAATCTAATAAATAATTAATGTCCACCTTTGTGTTTTGAACTCTGAGCAAATACAGGTGTCACTTCTATTATTGAGCCAGATAAGGGGAGCATTAAACAAAGAAGTAGCAAAGAGGCCAATGGTAACCCTCTAGGAGCATCAAAGATTTATAGCTCAAGTTTTAAACTATTAACAAAAACAAAAACAAAAAAAAGCGTAATCGAGTAAACTTTTGTTCACAAGTGGCGAAAAAAAGCCATATCAAATCCTGGTTGCAGTCCATGGTGGGAGCACCGACAACGTCAAAAAGATTGCTGAAATGTTTCTGTCTGCGTGCAAAAATACATGTGCGGCAGAAACGCATTGTTCATGGACCTTCACACACATTCACCACGATGAAACACTGTAGAGGTAGAGGTAGGTTCAATGGCAGCAGAGGCTGCCCAAGAGAGTCCAAGAGAGACTGACAGACCAATCCCTGCAACCTTGTTCTTTAATGATGATTCTATTCATCTGAGTCCTTTCAAATCCAATCCAAAGTAGCTTTATTCATGAAGCGGTTTAAATTACTAAATGGGACATAAGTGCCTTAAAGAATATATAAAACATATCAATTTATCAAAAATACATCGATAAGGACACAAAACATAAAATACAGAGAGTGAAATGGTTTAATTATACACACATCAGCCATGCAATAACAGACTTATGAAACAAACAGAAGCTATTGTCAAGGCAAGTTTTAAGAAGGAATAAAAAAAACAGACCTAATCAACTGACCAGAGTGACAGGAGTGTGTATAATGGTGCAGCAGTCAAAAACAAGGCAATTAAGAGCTTTAAAAAAAAATCAAATAATTTTAAAAGGAATCCAAAAATATTTAGATATTTATAATACGTCTAATGGAAGGCCACAGCATTCGCTCTGTCCATCTAGCCCTCCATAGCCACAGCCACGAACGACTGTTTAATCTTTGACCTCTGTAATAGCATTCCATTCAACATCATATTTCATCTTGCTAAACTTTCTGTTAACACTGTGTTTTACAGAACCGATTCTTAGTTTTTTCCTCAATGTGGTCCCAACAAAACACTGACTTTAATGCTGTGAGGAGCAGTTACTAAATGACAGAAAAAAACATTGCAAACAGTTTTACAATGGAAAAACATCGTAACATTTATTTTTGTTAATTATGCATAACTTTGTGTTGGTCACATAAAATGCAAATAAAAAATAACCTCTAAAGGAAAGCTGCTGATTTAAAGCAGAGCTTTCAAGATGTGATTAATGCTCTCTCTTAAGCTTTCCATATGTCCATAAAATTATTCTCCTTGGATTTTTTAGACATTGAGACTACCTGCTTGTCTCTGAGGAGTCTTCCAGTCAGTCTCACAGATGGAAAACACAGGGATCATTACTGATTGTAGGTGGGGGGTTGGGGGCTGCAGGGTTGGCTCAATTTTTGTTTGATCAAAATATCAGGAAGGGTCCCAAGATAGAAAAAAAAACAAAAAACGGTTCATAAATCATGAGAACTAAACGCATCAATTAAAATCCAATAGAACTGATTTGAAAGAATTTCACGTATAACGACCAGCCGAATCTTTCCCTGTTGTAAACGAAGACGCTTTTCAACTTTCTGACAATACAGCTCCGTCTGTGTATCTGTACCAATTCAAATCAGCCACAATACCTTCTGCAAAATCACTATGGAGTGACAGAGTCTGGTTTTTTGTTGTTTTCCAAAAAAGTAAGAAGCAAAATATACTTCAGATGTATACAATGTATTTTTAACTTAAAAAAAGCTAGAATTTAATTAAAAAATATACAAAAAAAAAGTATGTGAGAAAATATTATGTTTCCATTGACCGGCATACCTATTTACTGAGGAATGGCTGTTCAGATGAAGGCATCAAACATGCATTTTACTCTTCACCAAATCTGCTGCTCAATTAAATGTATCTATTAAGCAACTTACTCTGATAATAAATGTAAAAGTTTTTTTCATTATTGATTTGATGAGATATTCTAGTCTGTAATGCTGTGTTACACCATACATTGACAGAAAAACACAGTAATTAACAAAATGAAAATCTTGAAAAGTCCGTCCTTGTGCAATTAATCTCTAATCTCCCTGTTCACTTCAGTAAATTAGTGCACTAGTTAGTTGATTTATGAATAGTTATTTAGTTTATAGTATTAAATACCAGTTATAGACTGAATAACTCTATAACTCTACCTAAAATCACATATGAATGAGGCTGTTTTTACATTAGTATTTATCAAAATTGTTATTTACCTGAAAAAAAGGACTTACTAAGAAAATTCTGTGCGGTCTAATAGTACACCTAAAAATGGTCTTGTTGTGGCATTTTCATTCAGAAAATGTGGAGACATTAAAAATGAAAGATGTTTAAATTGCTTTAAATTGGTTTTTATATTTAAAATAATCTGAGTTGTACTTAACCATGGCACTGTAAAAGCACAGCGGTTGAAAAATCCCTCTGGTCAAATGGAGTGTCTGTACCAGTGGCTTGTCACATCTCATGGGCTAGGCTGCCTTGATGACTGGTTTACCACTGCAAGATACAGGATTTGGACTTTACCTATTTTTTCTTGAGTTGCTAATGGTAATATTGGTAATATTACCATTAATATTTTTTTTAATGTTCTCAAACAGCTGAGTTTAGTAATATCTGGGACTCCTCTGTGTTTGGCTTTGGTGATACCCACAAGAGTTGTTCAGACTTATTACAGTGCAGAGTTGTTGCTATTTATATTGCTCCATTTAGTGATTGTTAAACATTATTCTTATTTTCAGTTAAAATATAGTTGATATACAAACCAAACAGAGGCTATTTTTGGTGCATATAAATGTACGGTTTAGCCACTAATATTTGTTATTTAAAGTGAAGTTGTCTCTAAATTTTTAAAGAAGCAAAATTGGATATTTATTTTTCTAAAAGCCTTCAGGCAAAACCCTTTTTAGCGCAACAGATGACGAGTCCATACTCGTGTGAAATAAAGTTAGTTTTCACAACGGGATGTAACATTTCCTGTTTTTCATTCTCTATATGGTCATTTTGTGGCGTTTCATTATTTCCCTATTCTTTCGGCATGAATTCATTAAGTGAGTGGCTCTATGCCTTCTTTATATCACACCTCTGGAACTGCTTGGCTCTCACTTTGTATGCGATTCTGAAAACATCACAAAAAGTCACATGTCGAATTGGGGACCTGTGGGAGACGGATTTAGATGTGTCCCCGACCCGTCCGTGTGATTATGTGAAACTGCGTGAAAGCTCAACATGCCGCCATAAAAAATGAGAGTTGTTGGCAGGCCATGATTTTTCCAGGCCACAACAAATGAAAAATTATATATATATATATATGAAAGAACACTGGCATCATTCCTGAAACCTTACATTTGATAAGCTGCAAGTTTCTTGTTTTGAGCTGACAACTGGTGTGTAACATAGCCTCATCTGGCCAGGGCAGTGAGCTACGACATTTTCACCAGCTCCCTCCACACACTAGATAACACACACATACCCACTTCCACATATCCTCAGTCTATCTTCTGTCTCCAAAGCTCTTGTGCCTTGTGGCCCCTGAGTGTACCATCAGCATACAGCTGTCAGCTAAGAGTGATTGAATTAGCAAGCAAAAAAAAAAAAAAATCGTCTCTGCTTGCTCAGCCTGGTGGTAAGATGAATGCATCGGTTGCAATTTGAACCTAAGCAATGTGAGTTTGTGTCTGATATAAGCTTTCACTGAGATATAGTAGTTCAGACAATTATTAGGGGCAAAATACATTCTCGGTGCAACAAACAAATAAAGCTTGGATGTCTAGAAAGGATAAATCTTAACTCAGACTCTCAGCATTTTTTTATTCTACTGCACAGGATCAAAGGCTGACCTAACTGTTGGATTTTATTTGGCTTCAGTTTTGCCTAAAGCTTGTGTTTGGGTGTATGGGTTACCTTTGTGTTATAAATAATAGGACAGTATTTCAGGCAATCAATTAAAGTCACGCAAGCACTTAACATTTCACAAACTCAATATAGCCCTTCATTTCTCCCCAGTGAATTTAAATGAATATGACCTCAGTATACTTGCCACTATATCATATATCAATATATCATTTGTGGAGTAGATATGGATACTGTATGACCCACAAAGAGGAATAATTAGAAGCTCGGAACCAGTTTCAGACAGATTTTGAAATAGAATCGGCATTTGTAACACAAATAACATGGTTTGTGCAGGCCTATGTGGTTGATAACATGGTTTGATGGAAGAATACCAGATTGGATGTTTGTGTGCATGTTCCTAATCCAATTTTGAACACAGTGTTTTTCATAAAGCAAGATGGCATATTTTTACACTGCACCTCACAATTAGGACACTTTGCCATCCAGTTGCTTTTCCTAATTTAACATCGCTGTGTCCACACCAAGATGTGTGGTTATAGGTTCTATATGAGGAAGAAACCCTGCAGGACAAGAGCATGTTCAGCCTAAGGGATTGATTCATCGATTCACTTCAGCCCTCGAGGCAAGTTTGAGAGCCACTAGGCAGGTTTCAAGGGCTCTCATTACCAACATGTACATGTAAAGCTGTTCAGTGCTGCCTGAAGCCGTCTGGTTAAAAAAAATAAAAAATAAGAAAAAGAAAAAAAACCACACTAAATCGGGTTCTGTATTGAGGATGATGGATAGCCTTGTCCGAGACACAGATGGCTCCTGTAGGAGGGGGTCTGGTTCCCTTTGGGACGAGTCAGCCGAGCTGAGGACCTCACGTTGACAGCCAGAGGCTGTGCAACAAAATGTACTTGAGACACATCTTAAACAGCTTGGAGAACATGCAAATATTTAGGAATATGTTTTAGAGCTACACAATCAATAAGACAAGAACATCGAAATGCATGTAAACTAGGTGCTGCATTTCATTTCTGGGCAGTCACTTCAAAAAATAAACATTCCTGCTTTAACTCGCCTATTTTTCCCGTCTTCTTTGTTTTGATTATAATAGGGAAATGTTTTTCGTCACTGTGCACTGCAATCCTGCCCAGTTATCACTTATAAAAATACTATACAAGACATGTAACACACTTTTATGTGATTGTGGCGAACATGTTAATAGACAAACAAGGAAATATTTTGTTTTGTTCCTTAATATACATTGATTAAGAAGATGTTTATAAGAAGTATTCTGACCACACCTACATACTGATGGTTGAGTCTATAAAAAGTCATTCTCACTATAGCGAAAACACTTTGTATTTAATTCACGTAAAGGAAAAAAAAAAATAAGGTACTAAACACCAAATCCTTAGAAAGCTAAACTGCTATTTAAATAAATCTGAGCAACGTATAATGATACTCTGAAATACGATGTGCACTCTGTATCAATTTGAAGGCAAATTCACTAAGGTAGTGCTTGATGGAGTGCATGGACATGAGAGTCCAGAGTCTCTTGTCTTTGTGTCTTGCCCTTTGAATTGCCTTGCCCTCGTGGTCCTGCAATCCCACAGCTTGCCTGTTGCTACAGGTAGAGCTAATCACACATTGTGACACAAAGTCCACATGGAGTCAGGTCTGAATAAAGGATACAGAGAGAAAAAAAAATGCAATCAAGAGAGGGCATCTGCGGCCTTTTCCTTCAGCTGCTCCCAGCACTCCAGCTATTCGCCACATGTGTCCTCATACTAATGACAAGCCTAAATGGAGGTAGAGGGCAACCTCTTTTCATAATCAAAGTGTTTTTATTCATAACATGTCTATTAATTAGTTTGGAATCGTCAGCTCCATGTGCTCTGGAGAATTTAAATTGGCTGAAGAGGATTTGCCCTTCCTCTGTTGAACCAATGATTTCTTGGTAAGTCTTTATAATCAGGGAGGGACAAAGAGGAGCAGAGGAAGAGACAAGGAGTTAAAATGGAGATGTGTGTGAGTTCATCCGTCCCTCCTTTCTTTTTCTTTCTCCCTGAGTGACTCTTGCAAATTTGTATTGGGCTACAAAATTGAAACTGTCAGTGGCATTTGCTGTGATGCACTACGTTTAGCTAGGTGTGTGTTTGATTAAAGTCACTACGCAGGCATGTTCTGTATTATGGTGGGTTTGCAACATCTAAAGAAGAGACACATATATAAATCAGAAAAGGTAGCCCAGATTTTGAATGAATCAAATTAATTAAAACAAAGCAGATAGGGAAAAAGACAAAACAGATTAATTAATTACAAATAAAAAAACGTTAATGGTTTGTTATTCATAAAAAATAACAAGAAATTTAAAAAACTGTTTCCAAAAAGAAAGAATTCTTATTTAAACACTGCACAAAATAAATAATTTACAAAAAATATGAGGATATCAGTATGAGAGATAATAGAGTTTTTGATCATAATTAAATCATAATTTTGACTTTGACAATATCTTATTTGAAGTTACTTCACCAAGACAATGCATTCACAGAGAGATGACGCAGACCAGAATGTTTGTTAGACAGAAATAGTATTGATTTTTTTGTATTAAATTTCTATTGAAAATAGGTTAGAGTTTGGCATAACTCTAGATTTGTGTTGTTTAACAATGAATTAAATACATGTAAAACAACTGTTCTGAGAATTATAACTAATTTGGGGAATTGTGTCTGTCAAGTCAACTTCATAAATTGTCATGGCGGTGTAACCAACATTTGAGGAGTCCTTTTGTTCATTTGTGAAAGAGGATCATATGGCAGGAAATGATATCACAAAGAAGGACCCCTGATAAGTCAAACTGCTGAATGCCAAGGTTAGTAGCTCTTTTTAAAATGTTGATCATTTGACATTTTTAGTGTATGGTCAGGTGTGCTTTGGGTTACATGTCAAATGACCAAAGCAAGACCATAGGAAACCATTTATAATTCACAATAACTGTAAAAATAAGTATTCATTTTAAAAATTTGTTTGAAATCTTCACATCAAGGTCAGGTTCGTAAGTAGATGTCCATCATAATGCCTGTTAGATTTGAATTTAAACTGAAAAGTCAAATGGTGTAACCGGTTATACCATTTGACTCTCATTACATTCGTTTTTGCTAGAGGCTGATTTAGTCAAATATCAGGCATTTTTTAAACAGGTTAAAGATGTAATGTGAACTAACTTATTATGAGGAACTATTTTTGAGTGTTAAGTGTAAAAAAAAAAAGGTGATTTATCCACAAT
>JAVLVB010000078.1:2699510-2725003 GCA_032876305.1 Orestias chungarensis | reverse complement strand
ATATATATATATATATATATATATATATATATATATATATATATATATATATATATATATATATATATATATATATATATATATATATATAATGTATACTATTATTTCATAATGTCACAAGAGTGATATGTTGCAAATGAACAGCAGCTTAAATAGTCTTGAAATCCAATAATACGAGGAATGTTAAGTCAAAGAATTTCGATCTGTATAGTTACTTTTAACTTTCTTTTGTTTAATAATTATTGAAATATTGAAATTAGGCCTCTTCTCCTCCAATAGATTCCATTATTGAGCCAAGAAAAAGTGGCTTGTCACAGACCTGTAGCAAGGGCCATTTACCTTGCCAAAAGGAAGGAAAGGTGGTTGTACAAACACACAGACACAAGCATAGACACACAAACAGACAAACAATGCACTCTCACACACGCCCACACACAGATGCACTTTACAGTGAAATACTATTTAAGAATGACAGGTTAAAGTCAAATTAGTGATTTAGACTAATCAGTTTTATTTTTCTATTTTACCATTTCGTTATCAAAGGAGAAAAAGAGAGGGAAAGATTGAAAGGACGCCAATAGCTGAGCTTTCCAAATAAAAGCAGGAGAAGTTCAAAAATGGAGACAGTATCAGCGTGACAACAGAGAACGGAAAAGGGTGCCTGCCGATGTTCTTATTTTAACCCCACCATCTATGGACACATCAAATGAGCAAATTTCACATCTTGAAAATCCTGAATACACCTGAGCAGGTTGGAAGTTGGGGCTGAGGTCTGAACACTAAAGGCATATAATTAAAAGTAAAGTTTACAGTTTCTGCTGTCTTTCAAGTCCCATATAAAACAGGTCTGTAAGATTTCCTTCTTTCACCTTAGGAATATAGCAAAAATAAAAAATATTCTCTCCAGGACAGATGCTGGAAAACTAGTCCATGCATTTGTTACTTCAAGGCTGGACTACTGTAACTCTTTATTAGCAGGAAGTTCACAAAATGCAATTAAAAGTCTGCAGTTGGTCCAAAATGCTGCAGCAAGAGTTCTGATGAAACTTAAAAAGAGAGATCATATGTCCCCTATTTTAGCTTCCCTTCATTGGCTCCCTGTCAAACTTAGAATAGATTTCAAGATTCTTCTTCTGATATATAAAGCCCTCACTAATTGAGCTCCATCGTATATCAGAGATCTGATTACTCCTTATGTCCCTAACAAAGCACTTTGCTCTCAGACTGCAGGTTTACTGGTGGTTCCTAGAATCTCTAAAAGTAGAATGGGAGGCAGATGTTTTAGTTATCAGGCTCCTCTCCTGTGGAACCAGCTTCAGTCCGTGAGGCAGACATCCTGTCTAGTTTCAAATCTAGGCTTTAAACCTTCCTGTTTGGAAAAGTTTATAGTTTGGAAGAGGTAGACAAGACAGCCTAATCTGGTTGGGGGAGGAACTCAGTCTTGACAGACGGTTCTCCTTTGCTCTACCTTCTTCATGTCTCACTCTATAGGGTTAAGTTATTTAAGTTTTCTATAGTTATGCGGCTATAGACTTAGACTGCTGGAGGACAATCTGAGCACTTCTCGCACTGCTACTTTCTTCCTTTTTTACCATTATTTCAACCTTGTTAACCTTTTGTTTTCTCTTAGTGTTCTTCTCTCCATAGTAACCACACCTGGTCTGGCGTTCTGTTAGCTGAGACAGCTTCTTGGATGAGAACATGGGCTGAGATGCTTCCACTGACGCTCTACAACTGCTGCTATAAACTCTTTTTTTTCAGTATCCTGTGCATCTATTTTAGTTTTCTGTCTCTTCAAACTCCCAGTCGTTCGTGGCAGATGGCTGCTTGTACTGAGCCTGGTTCTCCTGGAGGTTTCTTCCTGTTAAAGGGGAGTTTATCCCCTCCACTTTTGCCACATGCATGCCCAGTATGAGGGACAACACAAGCCATTGTTTCTGTCTGCTGATGGAGTGAATGCTGCAAGTCAATAACTTGATGCAATCTGCTGGGGTTCCTTATCTTGGGAACTTTTTGAACAAACTACCTAACCAACATATAAATATTTCTTTTAGATTGTGCATATCTATTATAAAGCTAAAACTGCCAATGTAGGGACAAACAATTAGAACCATTCCCTCATCGACATTCTTGTACAGTAAAGCTACCAATTACCTTTGTTGCATTTACAATAATATATAAATAGAATGGCTTAACAGCTATTAACCCTTCTGACTTAAGAAAAAGCTAATTAAAAATCTTATGACCTTTTAGGGTTATGCATTATCCTCTTAAATTCTCCACCGTTGGCTCTCATATATTATTAATTGGCTTTATGTAGATAATTGAACATCTCCTCCATTGGCCTTTTTTAGTGTCATTTGTATTTCACCTCTACAGTACACTATAGAATAAATATATATTTTTGTTTGTGATATTTATCATGATAACAGCCCAAGAGGAGCCGCTGTGTGAAGAAAAACAAGCTGACTGCTTTCATTCACACTCGTATGCTGTTAAAAGCCAGAATAATGCCCCCTCACAAACAGCCTGTCTCCTGTTAGGGCTAACAAAAAAGCGTGCAGTATTGACACTTGTCAAGACATAATCAGCACTGACGTTTTAGTCGTGCTGGAGTATGAAACAGGAGGCAAATTGCTCGCTAATTCTCATTTCACACTCCCAATGTGAAATCAGCCAGGCACGCAGAGCACCGGTTCTTCTAACTCGCACAATGGCCTGGCCTGCTGCATAACGCCAAATTATCTTTCCCCTGGCTTAATTATTCATTAGGCAAACATAATTAATTTAAGAAGCTTCTCTCGCAGGAAGTGTTTCAAATAAAGGCCAGGAGGACAGCTTTCTGCTTAATCATTAACTGAACACAGCAAAGAACATGCGAGGGTATGCATGCTTTGTTGAATAGAAATAACAGTTGCCAATTTGTTATTTTGTTGTTTTTTTCCCTCTACTTGCTCTCCCTTTCTCTTGAGTACTTCACATATTACCGTACTTGCAGAGAAGTATTTTGAACTGAAGGTGCACATATACAGAGAATTTCAGACGTTTTCACTCAATCGCAGATATAAAAGTAGACCATCAAAGGTAATTTTATTGATATTTCCAAACTTTAAAGTTACATGTATCCTGTATAAGTGAAAAAACAACCTGGCTGCACGAGTGTCCACACACGCTACAACTATTAAACCACTTTTTTAGTCAGTTCTGGCATTTGGTGCAATATCGTCTCGCTTGACTTGGAACAATTTGACTTCTGAATCAATCCTACAAACCTCTTGGATTAGATCAAATGAGAACATCAACAGTCCTCTTTAGGTAACTGCAGAATTCTTGACTAATCTAGGTTTGGAATCATTTAAATAGACTTTTTGATCATCTGAATCTATGCTTGGACTCTTAATGATGCTGAAAAAAGTAAACATAGATATTTCGTTTAAAGATTATCTTCTAGAAACACTTTAGTTCGTCTGTGTTCTTTCATTGATGTGTTGTCTTCTTCCAAAATGACCTTTTGGAAGTGTGGCCAAAATTTAAGACAGGCTTTATTACGTTCTCCCACAGAGTTGTAGAAGGTTTTAACAGGGCCTTGATATTTTCTTTGCACAAAAATATATGTTTATAATATATTTTGACAGGTGTTTACGCAGGAAGACTTGTTGGAATCAAAAGGTGTTTGAAAAACTGTAGCATTTTAAGGATGTATATCATTTTTTTATTTTCGTTTATGTGTCCCTCAACTAGATTTCTAACTGTTATGCTTAATAAATATATGAGAAACATATACCACATTCACAACCGTGTATATATTTTATATTCACCATTATTATGAGTAATAACTGTTTAAAGAATATCACTATGACATGTTTTTAAAAGAAGTGTTAACATATGTTCTTTCTAAGATGTTACTCATGTTTTTTGACCCACTGGATATCAAAGTGAAAGAAGAGGATTTATTTCTTTTTCCTGCAAATTCATCTGCCACCCCACACGTTTAGAAGAAGAAAAAATATATTTCTCATCACACACACATAGAATCTGCAGGCTCACTCACAAACAGAAAACTTTGCCCTTTACACTCCTCCTTTATCTTCCCTTTCCCTCAATCTTATGACTTGAGCAGAAGCATGCTAAAGAGAGGGAATGGGCTTTGATGTATCTTCCCTGTGATTCTAAGCCTTCAGATCAAGGGGCTGTTTGTCTTCAAACTCACCAAATCCTCAAATGGCCCGAGACAAAGAGCAAATATACTTAAGTGCTTTTCCAGAACCATTTGCGTAATGGAGGACCTGTCTATCACGGGTCATTGGGTTGTTGTGGTTAGGTTTTTTTGTTTTTTGTTTTTTCATTTCTTCTTTCTTTTACAACTTTTCGTATTCAAAAACATGAATATAAAAAAAAATGTTAACAAATTTTAAAGTAAAGTTTCCCCATTGGATCACTGGCTGTAACCAAACAGTATTCACACATATTACCATGGAAACTACGAATTTCTTTTTTTTCCCCAAGATCTATTAAAACTCTTCTATTCAAGGGATCTATTCACAACTCAGTGAAAAGGATGAGTCTGAATTCTATGAGCTTCACCTGAAAGTAAGTCTCTTGGTCAATAATTTTGTTTTCATCAAAAAAGGGAAATAAATCTTTGATTTTTAAATATGGTTTCTCTGAAAGAGCATAACACGCTGCTTTTTTCGTCACCATCCTTCTTTTTGAGGTTTGTCTGTTAACTCTCATCTCTTCTTGAAAACTAAGGTGGTCTTACTTGTAACTCGAGTAAAATACATTGCAATGGGATGAAGCGATAAGAGGGAGAGTGTACAGCTCAATCTGGTTTGTATGGGTTGATTAGTTCAGAAAAGAACTTGGCTCTACCTTTCTCATACCTCACTCATGCCATCCTAAAGGGCTTGGCTTTCCTGAACTATCTCTGTAGATATGGTGCTATAGGCTAAGGCTGCTGGCGGACAATCAGACCACTTTTCTTCACTCTGTTGCCTTTTTCTTCTTTCCAATTTGTATTACTTGTTGCAATTTCGGCTGTTAACTTTATCTTTTTCTCAGTGTTTTTTTCTCTACATAGAAGGGTCGAAGAGTCAATCATGGGAGATGACTACTTGTAATAAGCCAATTTCTTCCTGTTAAAGGGTAGTTTTTCGTCTCCACTGTGCTTGCATGCTCAGTATAATGGATTACTGTAACAGTAACAATGAAACTATTGTCTGTCTTGGTCCAGGAAGAGTGATAACGTATAAGGCAATCCCACTTAAGCATTGAACCTCTGCAGTTCCTCCTTGAGTCTTCTTTGGTTTTCTGATTAATGTTCTTAATGCCCAGCCAGTCAGTTTAAGTGAACGGCCAGATTTGGATTTTACATTTTGCATTCGTAATAATAAAAATAAAAACATGAAAAATTATTCCTCTGCTTCTCAATTATACACTTCTTTCTATTGTTTTATCACTTCAATATTATAAAAAACACACAGATGCAAAAGAAATTCAACATGTATGATGACTAGAAATATTTTATTACAATACAAAATGTAAGAAAATAGTATATTTAATTGTAAGGATATAATTAAGCATTTTTCTAACTTTAAAATTTGTTTATCTATCTAACTTATTTTTTTTCAAGGTACTGACACACGGTGGCAAGAAGAGAAAAAATTCTAACTTAAAAATATGTTTGAACTTGAGCCTTCAAAACTTACTGCATGTTTGCCTTCATAATCAGTCTGGAGTGACTGGATTGGGCCTTGAAATGAAATGTGCACTCACAAATCCCGTTGGCTTATAGGGTGACAAATCCGGCTGGCGTGAAACCTTTCTCTTATCTCAGCTTTCATTTACAGCTGAGCGCAGTAAATACGGACAAATCTGGAGTTAACTTTGTTAGGGTTTTGGAGGTTAAAGCATGTGGGAGGTACAAAGAGAGGTGCGGATTTGACCCCATACTGCCCCCTCACAAATGGCATAAGATTCTAAGACACATGGAGAAAATAAAAAGGAAAAGCCATAAAATCACAGCAGGAGTTTAATCCTATTTCCTTGACAGCCACAGCTGTGTAAAAATTACACAGAGGTTTGGTTTCTATAAAAACCAAAAAGATACGCCATCCAAAAAGGGATGACTGAAAAAATGAAACCCCAGAAGAAGACTGAATCAATAATCTAACAACAAAACAAATTTGAAAAGAAAACATGACCAAACTATTACAGACATGGACTTAAAGAAACAAGCAACCGCTCTTTGTTTCTATGGTATGTACCACCGACAGACAGCTAAAGTGGCATAAATTACCAAATTATAACAGTGTTTACAAAGGGCCAGACTTACAGAAGCACTGTTCAGTACAGGAGCTGGCCTTGAGTGTTAGAGCAATAGAAGGCTAGATCTATCATACCAGGTAGGATTTAAGGTGCAAGCGTTGCAAACAGGCCCCAGAAACCATCGAGAAGGATGTGAAATACAAGCAGGAAAGGAATCCATGGTACGCTGTTACCAAGTGGCTGACCTAGTGTCCGGTAAACATCTTTGCGGAATATGAACTGGAATAACCCAGATCAAAGTGGGAATCACCTGCCAAGGTGGTGGAGAGTGACTGAGCTAAAATCCTGATGGAGTTCCAAATTCAAATGAAAGGAAAGGGATTTGGTCACCCAACCATACTTTTTGATGATTAACAAGCAGGAGAGGACAGCCTTCGTAATCGATGTAGCCAATCCCAATTAATAGAAACATCCTTAAAAGGAAATAAAAGAAATTGGATAAATATTAAGGGCTCAGGACAGAGTTAGAAGGAGGCATAATTCAAAGGCATAATTTGATAACCAGTGTTAATTATGCACCCCACTTTGCATTACCACTACATAATACTGCCACAAAGAAAAACCGACATAATGTTCCACTTTTTCATAATTATGTTGTAAATGGTTTTTTACACTAAATTACACAATTTGGTAACAGGTTACAAACACTTTGCAAGTTATTGTAAAAATTAAATGTTGGTTGCAATAGAATTACAGATAAATACCATGGACATGGATGTCAAACATTTGATAGAGCATCCTTTATCTTATTTCACTCCTCTCTCCATGCTTTTAAAATATTAAATACACTTTTGGCTGACTTGCACCACAAAAGCTGCATTACAGTGAGCTGCTTCCTTCCTCCCGTCTCCGTGTTACCTTTCATCACTACCCTGAATGTTCATCCACATGCAGAGCCGTGGCTCCTGAAGCGATGCCAGCCAGCGTCCGCACAGCCTCCCAACAGAAACAGCTTTGTCAAACTCAGTTAGCCACCTCCGAGGGGAAACACCTTTCTCCCCAGTAATACTCCAGCTATTCACATCATGCCCCTGCCTGCGCCTCAGCCACCTCATCAATCCACACCACAACAAAGGTAAACAGGCTTGCACCTTCCACACAGATACCCGCGATGCCTTTGTTGACACAGTGTTCATGCACAGAGAGAGAGAGCGACGCACAGGACAGACCGAGCTTCATTTACAGAAGGTAATTGCACTGGAGCCAAGTGGTGCACTTTGTGATGAGATTTTTTTGTTTAGCTTTGCCAAAACCTTCCCAACCTTCTCAATTTGTTTACCTGTCGAATGAATCTTCTATGACAGGTTATTTTCTAACAGGCTCACTTATTGTGAACACCTATGCATGAAAACAATAACATTTGTCTGATTAGGACAATCTAACATCCTCTGAATGAAAAAAACTCATAAATATGAACCGTTTCGGGGATGGGATTTTAAGCTGTTTTGTGTCCTTTACACTTCACTAATCTTGGTCAAGCACTCCAGATAAAAACAATCCCCAAGTCATTCAGTTTCTAGTGAATGGTTTAAAAGTATTCTCCATCTTATGTATAGTTTTTAGTTTGTGATGATTTTGTCAAAGAGTTTTTTATCAATCTCTTTATTAAAGTAAGAACAAAATTCCTGCCATAAAAAGTCAACAATAATTCTGTTTATGAAATACCAATTCACAAATAACCGGCCCTGATATCAGGAATTTATTTTTCTTCAAAAAAAAAAATCAAAGAGCTTCAATCTAAAAACTTACTAGTACTTTGATGAGACCTATTGTACATACTTATGATGCATGATAAGTTGTGTCACCTTTACTTGAAGGTCAAATTATTGTTGAGAAATTTTATATTCTTCATAGGTGTGCAGAGTCAAACGTAAATGAAAAAGGAAACAAAGACATCCAAAGGCCTCCCCAAGTATGAAACCACAGGAGGATTCCCACCCAAGGGGAGTCGAGAGGAGCTGTTGGGCAGCCACAATGAGCCCACAGGCTTCGATGCCAACTGGGTATGTCAGACTGATCCAGAAATGGTCACAGAGTCACAGAACCCTTTGTTAGAGCTAATTGTGAAATCACGGATAATTCTTTCTCAATATGATGCACACTCTGTGACCTTACTTGGTAAAATAATAAAAGAAAACTAGCCCAAAATGCTACAGTAAAACAATAAATTGGTTAAATAATTCAAAGTCAGAAAAAAAATCTGAGCTTTTAACTCTGCAATATCTTCTCAAAAACACTTGCCATTCATATCGTTGAGTGCCAAAGTGAAGCCCAACCGATTTTACTTTCACAAGTGGAGTATTACGGCTTCCACTACAACTTCACATATGTATAAACTGTACAGATAAAAATGAAATAAACGCTTAGCATGGATTTAAAAAAACAACAGAAGAAGATAGGTGGGTAGGACATACAAAGAATAGGAGGGAGAAAGATATAGAGGGGAGAGAGAGTTATATGGAGTGTATAGAACAACTATTTAGAAATCTGCTTCTGCACCTGCATGAAGACCGAAAAAAAGTAAAAACAGAAAACCAGGAATCCATAATGACAAATAGCATATATATGTATGACGATAAAGACTAAATCACTGAAGAATACACTGTACTAGTTAATATAGGACATTTAAAACAGCAACTGCAGCCCAGCACAGACAGTATCAGAGAGCACCTGAATCTAAATGCGAGCAAAATAGACATTTTTCATCTGACAGAATAAGAAAAATCTCTATTTACTCTACACACAAAAAAAAATATCTGTCAGAAATGTAAATACTTTGTAAACGATAAAATAAAAAAATTGGCCACGACAACTCAGGTAGGTGAATCTCTAATTCTGATAACAAACAATGCCAAAAGACTCAGAAAATAATCAATCCTTCTCTGTGTCTGGGGATAACAAAAGACTGGAATTGTGTGCTGGGGTGTCTAACACAGTCGTTGTTTTAGCAGTTGTCCTTGCACATTCTAAATTCAGTATGACTCGTTTTTGTGCTGATGAAAATCACTGGATGCAGGTGAGCAGCAGCAACAGCAGAAATGGAGAAAACATGTGAAGAGTAAGAGTGTTAATGGTGGCATGGACTTTTTCTCAGAAAACACCCCCAGATGATCTTTTACAGAATACCTCCCTCTCTCCTGAAGCTGCTTACAGATGGACATTGGACTGTTTTGTTCTCGCCCTATCAGGTTCAAACATTTTTCTTTTAAACTGAACAACATAATTATTTCATGCCCATAAAATAATAGAAAAATAAACACCCTAGAGTTAAACATGATAAATCTCAGGTGTTTTGAGTGTTATGCCTTGAAGTAAGAAATGTTTACAATGTGCGGACTGATGAGGGTGGACACTGGGGGTTTGCTGGGCAGAGATTTTAGTTTGCTTTAACATGTAAAGAGAATACTTCAAAATGTGCTCTGGTAATAAGTAACATTCGGTTGTATTGTGCTTGTTATTGTCATATTTAAAGAAGGCGTGATTCATTTCGCAGAAACCCCAACTGTTTATAATGGCAAATTTAAAATTGTTCAGAGTATGGATCGCCATGAATTAGTTCCAATAAAGTTACAATTAATCCATGGTGCTCACTACCAGGAAGACTAAAAATATATACCCTTATTGCAACAAATGTGTTGGCCAACATCCATCAATGGTATAGAGCTGCTTTTTTCATTTTTCTTTTTATATATATTTTGTGTATTCCTTCCCTGCTTACCCAGCTGGGCTCATAATCTTTCCCACCGGATTTAAGAGAAAATGACATAGAATGATGGCTCAATAAGGCCAGAGGCATTTCTCTATTAAACATCCACGATTTTGAGATCACATTTGGATCCGACATGAAAGTGATGTATGTGTGCAGCTAGATCATCAGTATGTTGTTTTTGTTGCATGCTACTTTTTTCCTCGTTCTCGAAATGTATTGGAAAAAACATCAGAGAAAGGATACACTTGTAGGTTTCCCAGCAAACCACCCCACTGCACGGTATTGTGGTACGGAAAACAGAGCTGTAAGATGTCACACGAGAAAGGAAGCACTATGGGAACATATGGACAGAAAGGGCTGCCTCTAAGCTACAAAAGAATCAAATGTGTTAAATATCTACAAACATTTACAATTAAATAATGTTAGGTGGACATCTAACCACTTTAAATTTGTCATTTCCTTTTATGAAACAATAAAAATATATTTTTTCCTCCCCTGTCGACTAGATAATTTTTTTATGTTCCTCATCACTGTCTACGTATCTTTTCAGGTACTCCAATCCCACATTTGTAGAGTTCGCTTATCTTCTGTTGGTGCTCACCTCCTGTCTGCCTACGTATGTTTTTACAATTTGATTCGGGGAATTTCAACTTTTTCCAATGTGTTCACATGTTTACAGAAAAAACTGCTGCCACATCAATGTGTCTGCATCAGCCTCCTGTGTGTTATCAGTAGATGTGGCGTTCATTTCATGAAGCTGCCTACGGATTTCACCCAGTTAGTCTGACACTACGTGTGCCCTTGTCATCTACCATAGGGTAATATATACTGCTTGATTGTACAACTCCACCAGTATGTGCATTCAGGAATATATAAAAAATATCATATTTACCTTGAAATTACATATACTTAAATGTTCCTTTTAAGGCATTTTTAAAACATCAATATCAGAGCTTCAATTAGGCTCAGCTCACCTCTCTTTGTTCTGGGTGGGATTTAATCTCATTCATACTGTTAGCCAATGTCTTCTGTAAAGCTAGCTTTTTAAATTCAGGCCTGTTTTGTATCCATCCTATTCTAAAACGTTACTTGCAACACATTATGGTGAACAATTGAAAATTGTTAATAAACCTGATAAAATAAAACAGCATTAATCAGTGATTTAGGGAAACTGTTTATTACAACAGACAAGTGTTTGGAGTCACACTGATATTTTGCATTTTATCTATCTGGTTCTTATTTTAACATATTATGTAAGACTATTTTACTCCAAACAATGCTTTTTTTGCAAAATGATTAGTACTACTGGAAAATGTAGGCCTTGTTTTAGAGCACAAGATTTGCCTTCTAAGGGTTTAGCCCGTGGAAACAGCAATAGATTAAACTTGATTTATAAGAAATAGACCACAGATTTCAAACTGACAACTTGCAATTTTCATCTGTCCAAGACAGAAGTGATGTCAGCACTTTGGCTCACCACAGGGGTTAGCACTGTGATTAACTCTACAGCATTATTTGGTCTAGTCCCACCTCTCTATTCCCACCTGGACACATTTTACTTGTGGTTTTATGTGACTTCTCCACAATATTAATTATGACCTGTTTGTTTTACTCCTTGGTCTTCATGATCCTGTTTGTCCAGTAAAAATGTCCCACTAACTTCTACATTATTTTATGGTCTGGCGCATTAATGGGACATTTCCACTGCCTGTTGGGTTCTGCAAGTTAGGTTATTGCAAGCTGTGAGGTCTTTCTGTCTCACAATTGATGGACTGCATTGTGTGCAGCAGCTCCACTCTAAACATACCATGGTGTTATGGACCTACAGATGAACGGGGTCCATAAATTGTACAGTGCTGGTTAGTTGTATGAGCCATTTTTACAATTATACATTTATTGATTCATAAATGGTAAATTTATGGATTAAGAGTATCTTTATTGTTAAGCTTCACATTGTGTTGGTCTTTCACATCAAATGCTTTTTGTCTAGCTGGCATAGGAAAGTTAGAAAACAACAATTAATATAAAGCAGTTTGCAGTAAAAGTAACAAATGCATTTATTATATAGTGTTCAAAATCAAAAATCATGCAAATTAGGCTGATGTCATCAATACAGAGAAAAAAATTGAGCCAATTTTTCTCAAAGTCCAGTTCACGAGGAAATCATACATGGTTTTCAAAATGGCATCACAAGTCTAATTTCCCCTGGTTCTGCTAAAAAGCAGCACCATAAGAAAAAACAGTCATCTAGAAAATAATTTTCTGTCCACAGTTATGTGCTACTTTGGGTTTGTCGCACATTAAATCATGGTAAAATACATAAAGGTTTCGGTGTAACATTAGGAAATGGAAAAGGGTTCACGGAGTAAAATCGCAAACTCAAGGCAATTTTAAATAAGCTTAACTAACGCATACCTGACACCATTTTTAAACTGAACAATTGTTCTATTTTGCAATGCTTATTAGGGAATATCATTGCTCCTAAGGGTTACTTTGTCAACTATATCATGATCATTTTCTTTAAATTTATTCCTGAGAATATTTATCTGGAATCTGCACACTCCTCTGACACATGTGAGAATACCCACAATAGGGTATAGCTTTTCATCACCATGAGAGAAGCAGAGTCAGACGATGGATGCCTTATACCTGACAGACAATTGTCTGGCCACCCTGCAGTCGCTGGGACTGACAGGGTTCGATAGCCTGAAGATGGCTGTCGATCTTAGAACCTCTAAATTATACACAGTGTCCTTTGGGACATGATTGTAATATATCTCTGAGGAGGGAACAAGGATTGCAGTCACAGCGTGGCCCTCTGAGTCCTCTGGAGTGAAGATGGAACGTATTTCCAATTAGTCAGTCATTGAAACTTTGTTTTATGTTCTTATGCATAAGACAATAAAAACAATTTAAAAATGCACATATAAAGCTAAGAATAAAATATAAACTCTGTCATTATGTAAGTTTTCTCAGCGTCCAGAACACATTCCTTGCTTATGCTTGTCTTCGATTTTTTTCAATTATTTGCAGAGCCACTATCCCCTTCCTTGATCTAGCCACAACATTGCTATGTTTCTCTGCTACTTATAATATGTTTACTCATTCTGATGAATTCAATTACATCTTTTCAGAGGAAATTACCGTGGGGGTGGCTCAGCCTGTCAGAGGTCAGAACTAACTGTGAATGCTAAAACTAGTCTCCCCCCCTCCAAACACATTACACAGCCTATTACCTGCTGCTTTCCACACAGCACTCTGTGACCCCACATATAAGCTTTTCCACTGCCACAGATGAAATGCTTTCTAGATGGGATCTGGCATGGAGAAGACGGGGATGAGTGCCTGAGCTGTCCCCAGGCCTAAACGTTTCAGAGAGCCATCCCCATTGCAGCTGCAAAATCCGCCACTCCCGAATAAGGAGGTATATGCACGACCAGGCAGAGCGCAAAAGGTGCAGAAAGGAGGCTGGGCCTGAGGGAAGTTAATGCAGCCGACTTCTTCAAACAAATTTCTTTGCATTTTTTTATTTATTTATCTTGACGGCCGTTCAGATCGATATGGCACAAGGCCAAAGGCAGCACAGGTACAAAGGAAGGCAGCATTGTGGTGACTTGACAAATAGGCAGACGTCTTTTTTTTTTTTTTTTTGGGAGTGGGGGGTGGGGTTGCGACAGGGAGACTCACGGCTTGATATACATTGAATGTTGATTCCTAATATATTAGGACACAGTTTTAGAATCGGTGACTGCCTTTGCTCCAGTCCCCTACTTTTCTCAGAGCGAGATTTTAAATATGGAGCATCTCCAAAAGTGCCCCCTCCCGGCCTGGAGGAAATTATTCCCCTTTGCTGAGCAAGCTGACGATTTCATTGTGAGCCTGTTCCATTAAATCTCTGAGGAGATGATTGTGTTGGGACAAAAACAAGCTGTTGGAGAAAGTTCTCACATAATTATCTAGATGCAGAAACCCTTTTCGGCTCCATGAAAACTGTCAGACTGATTAAACAAACCGGATGGGAAAAGCTATCAGGAAAATAACCTCTTGCTGTCCTCCCTTTGAAGGGTTTGCTATTTATAAATGGCTCCTTTTTAGCTATTGCGGTAAAAATAGTATCTTGTTTACAAAAGAGAAACAAAAGAAACAAATATACCTGTGTAAAAAGTGGCAAATTATACATTATACATTTTGTTCCTTAGTGTTTGCAAATGTTTCCTTAATATTTTTTACACATTTTCATGTTACAACAACATGATTTTAAGTGGAGGATTATAGAAGAACATAAAGCAGTAAATATTTGTGAACAAAAGGAAAATAAGGCCTCCTAAGTCAACACTTTCTGTGACTACAAATCTTTCAGGATTTGTATTTAGGTTAACATCTTTGAAAAACTTGCAAGCTCAGTCAATTTTGGTGGAGGGCATCTGTGAATAGCAATTTTAAAGTCTATTGACAAATGTACAACTTAATGTAATTTTGAGTTTTTAATTAGCCCTTGTAACACAAATAGGAAAATATAAATAATTTCATTTTAGATTCATTGGCATTTTAAAGGGGCTTACCCTTTTCCCATTGCTGTGGAGAAAAAGCTTCCACACAGCCAAATGCTGCCACTACCATCTTTCAGATTCAGGATAAGTTTGCCTCTACACATTGTTTTCTATGTACAACAGAAAGTGCAATATTTGTCGCATCTAAACAAAATCACCTTCCTCTAAATGTTTTCTGTGTCTTCTATATGACCTTTCATAAAACTTTTTGGAACTTCTTGTACTTTTGTTTTTGTAAAGCCTTTTTTATTACTATTCTTCCATTAAGGTTCAATTTAAGGAGTGTGCAAAATTTACTTCCACCAGAGATGTGAGCTTTTGTTGCTATTCCAGGTGTTTTGGGCTCTTCACTGCTAAAAACTCTATAATGTTATTAATGGCCAATAGGTGTGCATGCACATAGACAACTGTACTCATTTATAAACTCAAACATAAACTATTGTACTTGTAAGGTTGTTAGGTTCTAAAACTATTTTTAATTGTTTGTGTGTTGTGGACCAAAATGCAGAGATGGAGTTGGCGAGCAGATGAATAATATTTATTAAGATGGTGAATGCTGACAGAATACAGGAACCGGCACAAAGGAGCAGATGAACAGATGTATATAAAAACCTAATTGGCTGGCATAAACACAGGAGGCAGCAAACTAAATAAAAGCATTAACTTATAAAATATAATCGGGACAGAGAGGAGCAGACAAGGGCAGATCAAGAAGGAGTAGCTCACAGGAGAACAGGGAGACGTGGGAGACACATAGGATCCAGCGGTGAATAAGAGAAATAATCAGGATTATATAGAAAGAGGGTGAGTTGTCCAACAATGGACAGGTACTAGGTGGTAATCGGGTGCAGCTGAGAGTGATAACTGCAAAGCAAGGGGAGGGAGGGTGAGAGGGAGAAATGTGCAGACAGTAGAGAAGTGCAGGCATCAGGGGAAAACAAGAGAACACAAATAACACTAAGTAAAGAACTGAACAGAAGAAATTATCAATAAACAATGTCTAACCTGAATAACTAAAGACTAGATTGAACAAAAAACAAAACTTAGAAATAATCAACACACAACATAAAAGTAAGACTCATGATGATGAGTGCAAACATGGAGAAAACCAAACACAAATCAGACAATGACAGCATTAATATTGTTCATATAGTATTCTCGTTGGATTTTATTTGGGGGTAACAAATTAAGGTGTATAGGCATAGCATGGAGATTCCATCGCCATGCTATGCCTATACATTTTTATTTTTAAAAGGTTTTGAAAACCTTGCATCCTTTTAATATTTTTATTTTTTTTATACTCAATTGTTCACAGCACTTTGATGGTCTATCTTTAAAAGAAATAAATAAGGTTTTCACTTGAGTTGTAAGAAAAGGGTAAAGAAGTTCTTGCAGCATGAATATTTTTCCAATCCAATATATGTCGATCCGATCTGCTTCAGTTGTGAACCTTTAAATATTTACTTCCTTTATGATTAGGGCAGAAATGTTGTTGTTGAATGAAATGATATTCAAGCAAATTGCAGAGATTGCAATTTTCAAAGTTTATCCTTATTAGCCAGATGGTATCATGTGGTTTTAGGTAAAAGAAAGAATAAGTGCCTGGGGATAGTTCAGGAAGAATATCTTTTTTTATTAAGCATGCATTAACCAAGATGAAAGGATGGAAATATATAACATGCACTAAAAGGAGCTCTTAAAAATTTAGATTTGAATTTTTGCCTCCATAAAGATTTCGGGTACAGTCTAATTTGGTGGCTTCTTTTCTATGCTCTTGAAATAACAACCAAAGCAAAGTGGTGATAAAAACCCAAAAAGATCCTCCCCCAAAAATAGATTCTCCTTGGCAAATAAAGTGGCAAACACTTTTGAGGAAGAAAATTTATGAGGCAATGAGTCAAATTAGAATGCATAGACCATTCTCGCAGAGCGGGAGAGACATTTGCACATGAAGAGTTGAAAATGAGCCGCATTCAGCCAAGCTGTGAGCTCCACCTAGGAGGCAGTGAAAGGGACCGAGACAGGCTCAGAGAGGGGCTGAGGCGGGCAGATGCCAAGCCTTGAAGAGGGGCATTCTGGCATAATGACTCTCATTTACCATTGACAGGCCTTGGGAAAGTTAAACTAATTATGAAGGCGCACAGATGCTGAATAGCCCTTGATGAAATTAATAACTGGCAATCTGACAAACAGGTGTTGAGTGATTTGTGTTACCTCCCCTAAAATTATGTGATGTTCAGATTTTTCCATGAGATGGCTCAAAGCAGCAATCAAACTAAAAGGAAGAATCACTCTGACAAATCCTTGCAACTCTGATGAATTGCAACCTCAATAAAAGAACACTGTAAGCTATTGCGTCAGCCTGTTGTGAAAAGGAAAATTATCACTGAAGAAGCTCTCACAAAATAGGAACAAAAGGACTTTCATTAGGTAACAGGTGTCAGAATAAAAGGCTTTCACCTGAAATGCACTCCATAACGTCATGGTTTAGTTTTGCAACGATCTCTGGTACACACTTGTAATATGCACCATTTCCAAAGCTCCTCAAATGCTACATTTAAACGGATTTACTGCATAGAAAACCTAATGGCATTAAAATGAAGCTCTTGTCATTTTCAAAGTCAAATTCAAGGACTGTTAAGAGAATAATGACAGATTATCAAGAGTCAACTACAAATTTGGATATCTGTTGGTTTCTTCTCTCCTATCTTATCAAAATTCATCGTATATTACAAACTTCTGACACAGTAAATATTTATTGAACTCATATTTTACATCCTTTTATGTCAAGGATAAATCTAGGGCACGTAAAATAAGGCTTAATCCAAATCCCACCTCATACAGGTAAACATATTTTTTATGCATGACAGAGTTTTTACTCTTAAAGGATGCACAAATATCTATGTTTCATGTTTTTTTTGCATTAGGCTGTATGTTAGGTAATGACTGTTTATTTAACTAATTAACTGTTTAAATCATTTAGAAATTATATTATTATTGTCATTCTTTCAGTGCAATCAGAGTGTTTTGAATATTTTTTTAATAATTAAACTTTTTTATTATTAATATTCAGGTTTATGGATGTATTTGAATATGATCACTAACTAAGCATTAAATGTGAGTTGGCAATTAAAAAAACTATTTAATTATTGATTGTCTTCTTTCTTCAAAGGTTCACAAATACAAATTGTCATGGTTTAAATCATAACGTATATCAAATTTGCTATTTTATTTAGCTTAACCATGTATGTTGGGAACAAGGACTCCTTTTTCTCTGCTGCCCTTTTCCTTCAGTGAACACAATAGCAAAGCATGTTTCCCTATTTAGTTCTGTGTTCTGAATCTCTACCCTCACTCCAAATAACTCCATGTCTTATTTTGCCACGTTCAAATCTGGTCTTAGGCAACAATCTTGTATGCCAGAAAAGCTTTACAGCACATTTTCCCAGCATTAACTTATCATGATATAATTTCCATTGTATTACAAAAATCTATTTTTATTTTTGTTTTGACACACACAACAAAAGAACAGAGTAAGGCACAAAAACACATGCAAAAAGCTTTCAGCAGCACCACACGGCCACACAGCCATTTCCATGAAACACTGGTACTGTAGGAGTATGAGGAAAAACCATTCATTTATCACTTAAGAGCTATAAATTTACTCAAATTATTGATTTTAAAATTATTTTAACATGAAAAAACTTCAAATGGGTTGAAAATATTTAATTATATAGTTTCCTAACATTTATAAATATGTTATAGATTACTTGGACAATTCTATTCACTCCTTGTTTACATATTTCTCCCTATGTCTCTGGTGGCTAATATATCTGATAGTATTTGTTTTATATGTCAAACTTTAGATGTATTTTAGTTTAAAAATTAAGTATTATATTATAGTAATAACCCTATTTTAAAATAACTTTTAATCTCTCACTTCAGATCAGAGGTTAAAGAGACTGTCATAGATCATTTGTCTGTTTGCTTGCAGGACATTAAAATGAAACAAGGAATATGAAGTTGTTGTTTTATAACATTAAATCTCACATAACAAACAGCTTAATCTTACTTAGTAAAGAGAATAGATATTGATATACGGAAATATTCTGACAGCCACATCATTAAATGCCTATCATTTTATTAAGTAAATTATTATTAATTTAACATTTTAATGAAAATACCTCACTTTAAGTAATGTGAGAGTGGAGCATGCAGATGTTAACAATTATTTCCAGGCAAAAAATAATGACAGTCACTTTCCCTGCTGGGTATCAGACTGACGCAAGTTTATAACAAGAAGCCCAAATGAGAAATTAGTGCCTGTTCTGAGCTAAAACTCAAATTATTTATGTAGATAAGTTTTTGCATTCAAACCTTTGGACAGTTATAAATCATCAAACCTGTTGGTTCAAGAAATAAAGTGCCCACTTTCGAGAGTTTAGCAAAGTGTGAGGGATTGTTTACTAAACAACATCCCAGATTCATTAGTGGAACCGTGTTAATTTTTTTGTTTTTTTTGCTCTAAAAGTAATTCGTTGAGCATTTTTCCCGGTTCCTCAAGTTTTAAGGAAGTGAGTGCATACAATCTGTGAGACTCTGATTTGCGACAATCTGCTCCGCAATACTGTGTAGGATTCCTCAGCTGGGTCTGTGTTTTCTCCAGCAAGTTAATTGACTTTGAAACTATTTACATATCTTCTCTTGTGGGGTTGGTTCCAACCTAAATAACGTGATTTGGTTTCATAAGCCTCTGAAGTTCTATTAGGCATTGAAGCAACGCTGCTTCCTACCCTTACTATTTATTCAGTAAGGTGTTTTACATTTTAAACATGCAAGTACTATCTCAAGTTAGTGCAAAATAACTGCTGGTGTTTATTAGAGGACCTAATATAAAATCATCACTAGCTGTGTCTAGCAAGTCTGGGTTAGTAACCATTATTAAAATAACTGTATGTTTTTCCTCTGGTTTAAAGTTATTTTAATGAGATGCCCGAGAAAGTACAAGCCTGGCTGGAGTTTTCTTGATATGCAGCTTCTCCTGCACCTGTTGCTGCGCACTGTCCGGTGACTAAAACAAGGATTTTACAGTTTTCTGGTGTTAAAGCCGAAGACATATAAAAATCAAAATAACAATAAGTGTCATATATAAAATATGGTTAATGTATTAATAAATATATGGTAATTGCAGCAGTAGGAATATTTGTGTGTAATTTCACCGAGGTTTTCACATAATTTTGATTTCTTTTTAAAGTATGACACCTTAAAATTGTGGCTCACTGTAGTGAAATCAGGGAAAGAGACAAATATTGCACATTCAGGATGTATTATTGTAGTGACAGAATTTATGTAAGTTAAGATTTGTTTATTAAATATAGCACATGATCACTGATCTTTTGTTATAGAAAACAGTTAAACAATTCCATCATTTAAAAAAAAATGTATAAGATACCTATATTTCACCTTGTAGACATGTACTGTAGTTTAAATCTAAATCTAAAATTATTGTTTATTTTTATTTAGAATTTTTTATAAAGATAGTTTGTGCTGATACTGATCAAATTCAAAGTGAGTAATTGCTGATATTGATGGACAGAGACACAGATGGTGAAAAAAAGCATAGTTATACTGAAGAGGGGAAGAAGATTCGGACCTTTGGGGAATAATTTGGACAAAACTACTGTGCACAGGGCTGCTGCCGCTTCCCACTCGCCTGTGTCAAACAGCTTGGTCAATAATCTTCCGCAATTCCAGAGGATTACAGTCTTATTAAGGAGCCCCGTCTGTCACATGGACCCTGAGTGGCAAAACAAGTCAGCTTCTAACTGTTTGGGCTGAGGTTTGTCAGGAAGAGAGGCAAAGGCGTAAAACGCGCGGAGATGTAAATGATCACATTAGGTGGAATATGTTCTATAACTCTATTTGCTTTGTGAGTGTCTTTTTAAGTTCTCTTCTTCCCCTGGGGAGTTTTTATTAACAGTATCACCGTTATATAACAGATTGTTGAACTCATTCTACCCTCTGGCAGAATATGAGGGATCTATAAGTTGTTATTGGGTTATTTTAAAAGCCATTGGAACAATGCAAGTAGTGGTTTATTTAGGGCAGATTTTTCAACGTTTTACTGTGACTTTTTAAAGATTAAAATAACCAGTCTGGGTTAGTTTTTGTACGTTTAACATTCACACTTGTGGATTTGAACCAGATGCTCTTGTCCAGCTGCAACTGATCTGTTGTAGTTAAACAGAGAGGAAACAACCTTCACAAAAGTGGGCGCAGGAAGACAAGTTCTTACCTTCCCCGTGTATCTGAGCGATCACAACAGCGAGACCCAAAACAGCAAGCAGAGTCTCAAACTGGCAGCTGCGTCTCTTGCACATGTCGGTGAAAGTCGAGGGTTTATTTTTTCCTCTTTCTCTCTCTTCTCGATGTGAAACAGAACGTCCGTGTGTTGCAAAGAATAACAGCGGTACTTCCAGTAGCCGAGGAAAAAAGATTTAAAATCTATCTAAATAAAGAGATATATGAGCAGGCAGATTTTGTATAAATTCGCTGACTAAAGAAGGTCAGGTGATAATCAGTTGGATCGCAAAGGTCCCGGTTTCATTTGGACGCGCTGGAAGCGGATCCTGCCTGCTGGAGCTCAGAGAGAGAGACAGAGACAGAGACAGAGAGAGGAGGCGGTCCAGCACCGCGGACAGCTCCTAGCGTCTGCGGGAGGAACCGCCTCCAACAACTCCGTCTGATAAAATGAAAATAGAAAAATAATTCCTCCCGGTTCTCTTTAGTATCCTGTTAAACGTGATTCCTAATACAAATCTGCTTTTTAGAGATACTGTGGAATTGAGACTTTTCCTTTTTTTTTTTTGGTTGCTAAAAACTGGATCAAAAGCATTTCAAATATAGTATGATAAATAATATTTTTCCTCACTATCTGAAAAAAAAACAAGACTTAACAAAATTCCCTGCTTTTCTTTTCATGAAATGCTAGAATAACGACTGATTTTTGTTTTTATTTATTATCTTTTACTTTCTTGAAAAATTGGAACTTTTGATATATTTCCTTATATTTTTGTAGCATTGTAATGAAACTCCGTGACTTGTGTCCAATGTATTTCGTATCACCCAAAAAACTTCTCAGAATACTTTATTTATTTATTTATTTATTTATTCGTTTATTTATTTATTTCTTTTATTTATTATCATTTTGTTGGAGTGGGTGAATTTTTATCAATATCAAACATTGATCTTAAAATGTCAGGTTTTTTTGCTCCTCTGTTGCTCAACTGTTATTTAATTATTTTGGGTGGGGGCAAGATCGGGGCCTTTTGGTCGCTAATTAAAATATTTAGCTAACCGGCCTCTTCAAGTTACTTTGAAGGTTTAATTTAGGCCCAAGCCATCCTGGAGTTATGGCTTCTTCCTCTCTGAGTGGGCATTCACCTAATTTTGTGACAAGGTTAAGTCAAAAGGTTTTATATGGTCTTCAGCTTTTGTTCTTGGTCACATGTGCACAGTTTTTCATCACAGAAGTTATCTGATTCGTGACTTTAATTACAGGACGTCTCAAAGCTTTCAAAGCTTTAGACAGAACAACGAGGCTCCTTCAGTTATCTTTAATCTGTACCCATGATGAAGTAACTCGCCTTGTAAACCATTCTTGATATATTGCTTGATTTATTTTTGATTCTTTCATAATGTAATATGAAGCATTGTATTTGATGTGTTGCTGTTGTCTGTCATTTGTGTTTCCGAATCCTGGCTCCTCAGTTTAATTATGATACCTTGCATGGTGTCACCAATTCATACACAAAAATCAGAGTAAGCAGTTTTTTCTCTCCTCTACACTATTGAAAATGTTTGTATTGACTTAAATGTTTAACAGATAAATAATCTTGTACAAACCAGTTTTATGTTTTTGTTTCTTCTACATAACATTTTACACAAATTTTTATTTTGCAATTAGTTCCGTGCTGTGTTTTGTGGCATTGCAATCCAACTATTGCTGAAGCAGTAAAACTTATGTTCAGTCTTTGTTTTATGAAGCAGCAGGAGAGCTTGAACATGTTAAATAATAACGGGTTAAACAACAGTGTTCTGTCAAGAAATCCAGGGAGTCCAGTCATATTCTGGTATGACATTCATAGTTGTTAACAATAGCATGAAATTGAATTTCTTTTTTTCATTTTTAACCCTAAATTTGTTACGTACCATTATAAGTGTTTTCAGCCCTGTCATATACAGAAGCAAGGAAAGTTGAGTCGACTTTTTTTTTGCTATAGTTCGATTTTCAGTAAAGCTTAGACCCCGCTGTGCGTGATAAGCCCCATGTTGAGACATTCCTCAGGTGCTGGAAATAACCATACTATGCTCTCAGTCTGTTAGGTCACTTTTCTTTTCCCCTTCGCGTTTGGTTTATGTCTCAGGGCTGTAACACTTTGCCACTGTGATACATCTGTCCACTCCTTTCTAATGAATAAAGTGCTGTTGTTAAATCAGTGACTGTGAGTAAGCGTATAAAATACTGCAGGCATACCAGCAGCCAGAGCCTGAGCATCATGTAATGAACAACTAAAGAGGAAATATGGCGCCCTGGACTATAATCAAATACTTGCATATATTTTGTTGAAATTTATTGTGACAGATTAACACAATGTAATACATAATTGACAATGTGGTTTTTAGTCTTAGGTTATTTGTGGTTTTTAAAAATAAAAAATAGCAAATGTTTACAGTGTTTGTGTTTAGCCCTGTAGTGTATAATTTGCTACAGTCTTCTGCAAGTCTTTTGAGGTATGTCTCAGCCAGCTTCCCCTAAAAGCACATTTACATATTTACATTGTATTCTTTACTTTTGCCAAATTATTAAGCAGTTTTTGCATAGACAACACCAGTAAACACTGGTTATTAGTTTGATTGGGGTCTAGTTTTGGACTGGGCTACTGTAACAATTTGTTTTGATGTAAATCATTATTTACACTGGCTGCACCTTGCTGCTGGTAGATGTTCCCCTACTTATGGTAAGTCCTTCATCTTTTGTAACATCCAACCGGTTTTACCTCCAGGTTTGTATTCAATCCATCATTTTAATCTTTATTACTTGAATTCAGACGTTCTAACCCTGATCTTAAATATAAGGATGTTATTATTAGGAGTGTGTTTATGCAACGCTCACATTTACTGCTGTCCTTCTGGAATTCAATATTATTATCTGACCATTCTCATTCACTATCTTTCTTTTAACAATGCTGTTAGTCTTGGAACACCTCCACAAAGACCTTAAATATTAGCTGTCATGTTTTAGAAGTCTTCCAACCCCAGCTATGAGTTTGTGCAACTCCTCAAGAGTTACTGTAGGCTTTGCTGCTAATCGATGCTCTCTATTCCATTTGCTTATATAGCTATTTTATATTAGTAGGTTTATAATAGTCTAATGTCTCATTTATTTCTGACTGACGTTTGATATATTTAAAAACTGCATATTGTTTATTAGCTTAATTTTAGATTCTTACACACCTTTATCTTTTGCCCGTCTGCTGAGTTCCTTGATCTTTGTGAATATTTTTGTTTTTCATTGTTTCCTAGGAACTTTAGAGGTCTTCACAGAACAAATTCATTTATACTAAGATTAGATTTCATGCAGACAGACTATTTAATAACTGGATGAGCTCTTGGCACAATTGTTCCCTATAGATTTTATTTTAGAGTCAGATCCCCTTTGTGTTATCACAATAAAACAAAATGAAGTGAGTGGTTTTAACCTGACAAAACCTGAAAGAGTAGGAATGCTTTTGCAAGGAAACATAAATTATGCTTTAGCAATGGAGATGATAGGGTTCGGCCATACGCAAGATAGGTTAAAACTGCTCCTAAAACAGACGTAACATTTGTAGTCTGAGCTTGTGTTGCTAGCAATGCTATTTTATAATACATTTGTAGAAAGGTTATTTTCCAGATAGCTTTGAAAGCAAAGAATGTGTACACTGCAAATTTTTAGAATAACCTCAAAGAGACAGAGGCTGAAAAAAAGATTGTTAGTAAATCTCAAAACAAAAGATGCATCAGTAAAGAAAAGTAATGAAAGTTTTCCTATCTTTTTGGAACATTAAATAATCTGAAACTGTTTTAGTTTAACTTGGTTTGCGTATCAATTGTAGGTCCTTAAAAGCCTTACAACGTGATGAGCTTATTGGTCTGTGTGGGCAGAATCAAACTGCTGCAAGGAAATAAACTCCTACTAGCACCAAGGGTCAGTCGCTTTTTTATGCTTTTGGTCCACCTCTGACCTCCATGTTAAGTCTGAGCATGTTGAAAACTAAATAAAACCTGCATTACTGGTCTCCAATGTTGTAAGGTCCCTTTTTCTGCTCGTGTAACCTTAGGAAGCAGCACGACAAAATGAAATATGTAAAACTTGATATATATGATATGTATTCAACCTCTCGTCTATGAATATTAGATATAAATATACAGCATGTTTGTCATTGGACCACCTTTGGTATTGTAGGTCACCTTTTAGTTTTGTATTAGAAGAGGAAATGTAATCTACCCAGTAATATAAGGTATGGCGACATACTTTTCACCTTGTCAGTAACATCTGCTCTATTCATGCATTAAAAACAGTATTTGAGTATTGCTTCTTCAGAGAGAAATAAGAAAACAATGTATGGTATGTATTAATCTCAGGGTTTCTCTGTTTGTTTCTTTCACTCAAACAAAGCACATTAGAGTCAGATGGCCTGCATTCATGGGCAGTTTTGCAAGATATTCAAAGACTGTGTGCAAATGAAATGCATTTTAGAACAACAACTGTAATCAAGGCAGAAACCTATTGGAGAGAGTAAAATATGCATGTGTAAGCAGATGCTAGTTCAAAAACAAGACCACAAATTCTAAAAACAAAATGT